>CAUYRH010137843.1:0-16682 GCA_963574655.1 Perodicticus potto
TAGGAAAGTTGGTTCTGTCACAACCCAAGAGCTCAGAGTTTTGGCCCCATCAGACAGTCCATCTCCCTCAGCAGAATTCGCAGGAGTAGCTTTTGAAGGTTTTGTGGCCTTGGATGCTGAGGTGACAACCTGTAATGAACCTGGCCCAGGAGCAATTTCCAAGTAATATTGACCAAAGTGCAGACCAGCATAAAAGTGCACGAAGCCACTGAGGAACTGGAGGAAACAAGTGAGGGAGACACAGAAGCTGCAGAGACGCCAGCAGAAGAGGACGTTGGGCGCTGATAAGGCAGCTGGAGTCAGCGCAGCAGGAAAGTGCCCAGCTGTGCTGGGGGTGTGGCCAGCGCTGGGCGGGCTTTCTCCACTTGCATTTGTAATAAGAATAAGAAACAGACCCAGACTGACTCTTTTTTCATAAAGTATGATTAAAACATGAGAAAACAGTAAATGTATTGATTTTGTGTGATTTTACTATTTTGATTATATGATTTTATATGGTATTCTCTAATAAAAGCTGCACAAGAAGGTAAAGCACATGTCTTATCAGTACCAGAGACCTCATTGCTCATGGGGACACCTCCTGTGGTCACTGGTTGGATACTGTCCCTTGACTGGTCAGCTCACAGAGAGACTCTGCTCCCTGTGTGATCCCAGTTACATGTTGCTAACTCTGGTCTAGTCAGATTCAGAGACAGAAAATAAAGCATTTCTCAGGTTACCACAGGTTGGGGGAGTGGACAATGGGAAGTTAGATTTTAAGGGGCACAGAGTTCCAGGTTGGGAAGATGGAAAGTTCTGGAAATGATAGTGGTGATGGCTGTACAACAGTGTGAGTGAATTTAATGCTACTGAATTGTATATACTTTGAAAAGGTTAGAATGGTAAATTTTATGTTAATTATCTATATTTCAATATATTTTTTAAAAACAAAGAGAAAAACCTCTGTAAGGTGATCCCCTCCCCCAAGTAACACACTGGTCAGCACCCGGAGGTGGTCATCATAGGAACCAGGCCTGCGGTGCTGATAAGACAGTGGTGTATGTCCAGTCTGTGAACAGCAGGTCAGCTTCAGGAGCAGTCAGTGTAGAGAGGTGGTCAGCTATGGAGGCTCTCATATATAAATTTAAAAATATTTATGGACATATGCCATTCATATACTGCTACTTTTCAAATTTTATGGCCAATACATATTTGAATGATAAGATTATATGGTAAATGAAAACATTTTAATTTTTTATATTACTGTAAAGAGCACTGTATTCTGGAATAAAGGTAAGTTTGGTTGAATTCTTGATTGATTAATTTAAATTTGTACCTTCATACACTTCTGCATATTATATCTTAGGCCTTTTTCCCAGAGATAGTGAAGCTCTCATTATGGACAGGGCAGTTCAGTTTTCATCTAACAGCTTATTCCCGTTGTCATCACTCATTAGATTTCTGGGTCTCTTGTTGTGGATTTGGGGGAGACTCCATATCATCCACGATGGTAGTGTAACAGTTATGTTGTCCCAAGCTGTGTCTACCTGTGGACCCAAGAGGTTTTCTGGAAGGACTGAGGGAACAACCAGAAGCATCTGGGCCATCCCGGTGCTCTCACTGTGGTCTGAGTGGTGTTACCGTGATCAGAGTGTGGTCACTGTGCTCACAGTGTGGCTCCCTGGTGTGCTCACTGTGGTCAGGGTGTGGTCACTGCTGTCAGTGTGATCACTGCAGTCAGGGTGTGGTCACTGCCATCAGTGCGGTCACTGTGGTCAGGGTGTGGTCACTGCCATCAGTGTGGTCACTGTGGTCGGTGTGGTCATTGCCATCAGTGTGGTCACTGCCGTCAGTGTGGTCACTGCGGTCAGGGTGGTCACTGCGGTCAGGGTGTGGTCACTGCCATCAGTGTGGTCACTGCAGTCAGAGTGCGGTCACAGTGCTCACAGTGTGGCTCCCTGGTGTGCTCACTGTAGTCAGGGTGTGGTCACTGGTCAGGGTGTGGTCACTGCCGTCAGTGCGGTCACTGTGGTCAGGGTGTGGTCACTGCCATCAGTGTGGTCACTGCAGTCAGGGTGTGGTCACTGCCGTCAGTGTGATCACTGTGGTCAGGGTGTGGTCACTGCCGTCAGTGTGGTCATTGTGGTCAGGGTGTGGTCACTGTGGTCAGGGTGGTCACTGTGGTCAGGGTATGGTCACTGCAGTCAGGGTGTAGTCCGCGGTCCGGTCACTGTGGTCAGGTTGTAGTTCCGTGGTCCAGTCACTGTGGTCAGGGTGTGGCTCCACCCCACAGGCCATGGTGGCCGTGCTCAGGGCCCATGGAGCCAGGTGCACCACATGCCTCCAAGCTATGTAAGGGCAGTTTTGAAGCACCAGGACATCTGAGAAATACGTTTCTGGCTTTTGTGATCAAGCAAATTTATTAACAACCATGAAGCCACAGTAATTCTCAATAAATCATGACATGCTGATTTATTTCAAAAGATCCATATAGTAGTAAACAATATCATTTACATTTAATTAGTTTTATTGAACCAAAGGCAGTTTTATTTGTAATGAACCACATGTTATGATTAAGGATGTATTTTAATGACCTTTAAGTAATGTGAACAAATGTTGCCCTTGACCTAATAGCAGAGCTTTTCTACGTTATTGAAAACTTCAGAATGATTTTTAAATTATCATGAAAAGCTTCGAATGACATTCTCATCATTGAGCCATTATTCAGCTGTTTGATGTCTACTACACTAGATGAAGTGCGCCCCTCTCCCGGCTCCTGTGCATGAAGGAACGAGCTTGTTGTCAGCTCGTACTCATGTCATGTTTTGGAAGGTGGTTGTCTCCTGTAAGAGCATTTCATGTTGTGAAATCACTGACAGTGTGGTATTTAAGTGACAAGTGACACCAGCCCTGCCTTGCCCTGGAGCGTGTGGCTGCTTATCAGTTGTCCTGGCAGCACATGGGAGTCCCAGTTGTTGTCCAGTGTACTTTTCTTGTGTTAATTAACTTGAAAATAAATTTTTGTTAGTTAATGTGTAATCTGAGCTGCAGTAAAGCTCCACTGAGGCAAGCTTGTGTGCCTACCCCTCCCCGTCGTCCAGCCTGGCTCTTTCGAAACCTGAACAGGACTTTGTAGATGTGAGCAGCCCTCCAAGGGGCTGCGGGCTGGGGAGCGGGAGCCCCTCTCTGCCTGGCGTGTTCCCTGTGGGATGTGGCCCTTGCTGCTGCTCTGCCATTTCCGGGCTTGATGGCAGCTGCCTTGAGGAGGGGGATCTCCACGGTTCCCCTGGCCTGCCTCAGCCTCCACCCCTGCAGAGGTCTCTTCACTGGAGGATTGTTTCCTTAATATTCTGAGAGTAATTTTTGGAGGCTCAGTCATGGGCTTCACCTTATTCTGTTTTTGGAATTACCTCATTCTGTAGATTAAATCACTTTCTGCTAGAAGACCTAGGGTGGTTTCTGTTTCTGTACGGAAATGTGACAAAAAATACTTCAAATCAAGAAAGTTTTTTTCACTCTCATTCAACACTCCAGAGGTGGTTTGGCACAAGACTGGTTGGGCAGCTGTGTCACCTCCAGGTGTCGCTTTACAGGATGGGTCCCGGGGTGCCTCACCCCCTGCTGCAGGAGAGGGGAAGGAAGGGCCACTGGTGGGTGCCAGGGTCTGTCCTCACTCCAGGCTGGCTGCTGGAGGGAAAGGAAGGGCATGGAGTGCTGGAGGTCTGCAGGGGTGTGTGGCTCTGCTCGCGCCTGCTGGCCACAGTCCGCCACACGGTCTGGACAGCTGCAAAGAAACCTGAGAGATGTGTTTTTTAGGCGGGAAGTTGACAGTTCACTAGGGACTCAGAAGGTCTGCTTTAAAAAGAAATTAGGAATAAAGCTGAAGATAGTTTCTGCCACACCATTTCTTCTTTTCTTTTCCCCTTTTCTATTGAGAGTTTTTGATTTCCTCTTAACACTGCTTACTGAATGGAGTGCACTAAAACTATTGGGTCAGTTTTCTCAGAGGATTTAGTTGCTCTGAACACAGCAATAACTCTAAAGGAGTTAGAGTTATTGCTCTCCATCAATTACTTCTCACTTGTTCTCCAGGAACTCTAAGTAGGTTACAACTTTCTATGTTCCTGACTCATGTACATGAAGATAGGAAGGAAATCAAACGTGCAGAAGTAGTAAATATGTCCTTTAGAAATGAAAGAAGCCATATCAATCTTAGACCATTGTGTGTTCTCTGTTAAAGAACATTTTCTTAGGCCAGGCACAGTGGCTCACACCTGTAATCCTAGCACTTTGGGAGTCTGAGGTGGGAGGATTACTTGAGGCCAAGAGTTCAAGAACAGCCTGGGCAACATAATTAGATTCTGTTTCTACAAAAAATAAAAGAAAATTAGCCGGATAGGGTGGCACACACCTGTATTCCCAGCTCCTTGGGAGGCTGAGGCAGGAGGATTGCTTAAACCCAGGATTTTGAGCCTGCAGTGAGCTATGATCACACCACTGCAGTCTAGCCTGGGAGACAGAGCAGGATCTTATCTGTCAAAAAAAAACACACACACACATCAAAACTCACCCCACTTATACCCCCACTTAAAAGTGATTGAGTGTGATAAACAACCCACCAGCCCCATTTGCAGAAGAGATCTACTGAAAAAGAGTCCTGTGTAGAGTGCACCCCACCCTGCCGCCTCTGACAGGCCCGGTGGAGTGGCGTGTGTGTCAGGCGTGTGGGCTGTGGGTGCCTGCGCCTGTGTGAACTGCAGGGGCTGTGTGCGGAGCCCGGGAGGTACATGTGGTCTGGGCACCTCCCAGTGGCACCTTCCGCTGGGCAGTGGTGGTGTGTTGTAATCAAAACCATGCCCCTGTTGGGTTAAACAACATTTTTTAAGTTATTTTCCATACTAATTTGTGATGTTGGAACACAAAATCTAAGAATGTCAATGAACATTTTTGGTAAGTACTACATAAAAATATAAATTATCAATTGAAATATTTCCAGGTTAAAACAAAAGAAAAATTTTCCAGTAATTTTGCTCAATTGTGACATTATAATTAATTCACGTGTTCTGTGTGTTTCAGGACCTTTTTTCTATCCGTGCTTATGTTTATGCTCAGAAGCCGCAACTGGATATTCATAGTTTTGAAGGCACATTTACTAGGGTAAGTTCAATTTCTTGTTCAATACCAATATATTCTCTGTGTGTGCAAGTTAAAAGTAGCATACCTTTATTTCGAGAGAGCAATTCAGTCGAGAATAAATTCAAGTAGCAGAAAGGGAAAACCTTTGCAAGTTATTAAATTTTCTTTCTACATTGTGTTTTTGGATACATTCATTGTGGTTATCTAATTTTTTTAGCATATTCACAGTTGATAAGATCTTTAGCTCCTAAAATAACTGTGAGTCTGAAAAGTGAAGTAATTTAACTATTTCTGTTTTGACTGGGTGGTTGGTACCCTGTGGTCCCCATATTCCATGTAGTTTTTTGTTAATTGGCTGAATGAATACATACATATGTATGTACATTTTTTATAAACATGTATATTTTTTGCCACATACTTCCAGTTATTACCAAATTTTGCTAAAGCTTAAAGTCCCCTGATGCTGACTAATAGAGTTTGAAGGACTCAATAACTTTTTATTTTAAGAGCTTATAACTGATATATATTCTTTGTTATGAGGAATTTTAATTTGCAACAGTAGTTTAGTTTTAATTGCTACAATTGTGTTGAAAAGATTTGTGTGGGTGCAGTCTCCTTTGTTTTACTCTTGGTCACCAGGCAAAAGTTGGCATGTGGCTGTCATACTTGAGAAGCACAGAGCTCCAACAGTGGGGCGTTAGCGTGTGGACCATGGGGTATGAGTGAGGGTGCCTGTGAGGTGCCTGTGAGGGTGGCTTAAGGTGCCTGTGAGGTGGCTGCCATAGCTGCCTCTTTCTATGAGTGCTGCGCACAAGTTCTTATGACATGCTCCTGGACACAGGAAGGAGCATGTCCTGGTGATTAGTGCTGTGGGATGAGTTCTAGAACATATTTATATCTTTCAGTGTTTTTATAAAAGTATTTATTATGACAATAGCATATTCTTATTAAAGACAATTTGACAGATAAGAGTAAGTGTTACAAAAAGTTTCCCTTAGTGCAATCTATTAAGAATTTGGAATATAATTTCTTTTTTGCTTTCCTTTTCTTTTCTTTCTCATTCCTTTCCAATTGATATTGCTTACAACTTGCTAAAAGTTGGGCATGTTTGCTAGGCCATGTGTGGAAGTGCATGAAGTCAGTGAGCAAAGCAGCTTGACTGCACTGCTAGGGTTTGAGGGGAGTGTGTGACTAAGCATGTGGGTGTGGGGGACTTGATGGGGTGCAGGGGAAAGGTAGCCAGCTCCACCTGGAAGAAGCCATTTAAGGATTATCAGCTTCACTCTGGGAGGCAGAGGTGGAAGGATCATTTGAAGTCAGGAGTTTGAGACCTGCTTGAGCAAGAGTGAGACCCTATCTTTAGTGAAAAAAATAGAAAGCACCAGCCGGGCTTTGTGACAGGCCCCTTTAGTCCTAGCTATTCCAGAGGCTGAGGCAGAAGGAAAGCTTGAACCCACGAGTTTTTAGGTTGCTGTGAGCTGGGATGACGCCACAGCACGCGGGTGACAGGGTGAGACTGTTGACTCAAAATAAAAAGATCTTCATCTTCACCTAAATGGTACTATTAGTATTTTTAAAAGATTCCCTTAAATGACCTGGTTCCCTAAGGATGATGGTGGCCATCTTCGTTACTGCCTCACAGCTTCCCCAACTGTGCAGGTCTCCTGGGAAAATAGATGAGGGCACCCTGGCTCCTACATGCAGCATAAATGTGAAACAGAAGAAAGATTTTTAATTTTGAGATATACACTGAGGGTGCCAAAAAATGTACACACATTTTAAGAAAGGAAAAAACTGTATTAAGATTGTGGTACTGAAATCATGTTTGACTTCTGCAATTATAAGAGACACAATATACAAGATAACAAACATCAGTACATATTGACTACTACAGTTTTAATAGTCTTTTTCCTTTCTTAAAATGTGTGTAATTTTTTGGCACCCTGTGTATATACGGGATGTGTGGCTTACACAGAGGCTGTGCTGCTAGAAAGATGGTGGGGGCTGCAGTTTCGTGGATTAGGGAGGACTGTGTTGTTACTGGCCATGAAAACTGTGATGGGAGGAGGGGAAAGCCAAAGACTGCTCCTTTCTCACTGCAGAACAGAGGTCCCCAGGGCCGTCCTCAGCTGGATCCTGAACTTCCCCAGCTGGAAGGGGGTGGCAGAATTAGTAAGGTGAGCACCCTATGTGTAGGGCACAGATGGGCAAACAGTGGTGTTCTGCGACGTGGAATTGATCAGTAAGGAGGTAAGTTTCCTACGCCTAGGGCACAGTAAGGAAGCAGTGGTGTTCTGCAATGTAGAATTGTAGGTGGTGCCCCTGAGAGGGGTTTCCACATTCTCCTGGATTCTTTTGGTCTTCAGAAACTGCCTTTTCCAAATTGGTAGAAAAAAAAACAAAACAACTGAAGTCAAATCTCAGTGTGCCTAAAGTAGGGATGACTTGTGTCATGGGGGCAAGAGTGATTCATGAAAGAGCTCCAAGTACAATGTTCCCGTGGAAGCTGGGACAGTCCCCTAAGCCAAGTCTTGACCCTCCGTAAGGTCACCTGGGCCTCACAAACCATGATGGCATCTCAGTCCATTCAGGTTGCTGTTCGGGTAACTTGTAAATAACAGAAATTTATTTCTCGCAGTTTTGGGTCCTGGGATGTCTAACGTCAAATTAGATTTGGAGTGTGGGGAGGGCCTGCTCCTGCCTTGCAGGTGGCATCTGCACGGTGTCCTCAGGCGTGGAAGGGAGAGGCAGCTGTCTGGGGCCTGTGTGATTGGGGCACTGTCCCCATTGGTGAGTGCTCCACCCTCACAACGTAAGCAGCTCTAACAAGTCCCCAACCCACAGGAGTGCCTCCCGAATGCCATCACCGTGTGAATTTGCCGGACATGTTGCAGATGGTTGGTGGTAAGAGACCTGAGTTGCTGGTTCCACAGTGCAGAGTGTTGAGGAATAGGTGGAAGGCTGAGAGTACTCAGAGTTTTGCATTTGGAATGAATTTATTAGGGTGGATCAGAGAGCCTGCCAACCAATGATGTTCTCCAGGAGGGTGTGAAGAATAGTGCCTTTTTCAAGGTGGTAAGGAATGTAGTACCAGCTATGACACAAGCATTGTCCTGAAACTATGATTGTCGATCTTTTGAGTCAGAGATTGTTGGTGGGAGAGCTGATGTGGAGGGCTGTCTAGTGTGGGTGCCAGTGTGGGACCCTGGAACACCACGGCCAGGTGACCATAACTAAAAGGATATGAGAGGTGGGAGCAACAGACCCTGACTTCCCCAGGTCTGTGATGTTGGCTTTTCAGCTTTTGTTCTCAGGGGTCCCCTTGACTGGCAGAGCAGCATGATACTGGGCAAAGAGGTGAATCCAGATTCCAGTAGTTACCAGGTGAACGGATTGTGTCCACACTGATAACAGATTCTCAGACTTCATTCTCTTAGGGTCAGGACTTCAGGCCAGGTAATAAGTACAGGTAATTTTGTTAATAATATATGAGAAGTGATATAATATTGATTCAGAGTAATCGAAGAAGTTGTGGATGTGTATTGTAACCACCTAAGGAAGAGAGGTCATGAAAGTGGAGTCAACTAGTCCCCTCTCCTGCCAAAAAAGACAGGAAAGAGCAGCCAAATGCCAGGTGTGACAGATAAACAGTAAGATGACTGACTCAATAATTAAACATAAATGGGACTAAACTCTGCAATTAAAAGGCAGAGTGTCAGTCTGGATCAAAATGTAGTATTCTACATAAGTATTAATACTTTGCATGAAATACCTTATTTTATAACAGTGAAATTGCTTTCTCTGTTGTCTTGTGATTTTTTTTTTTTGAGGTGAAATTTAAGTTTTTGTGTGAGTAGTTAAAAAAAAAGAAAAAAGTATTCTTAAACTAATAAAAGTAATAAGTAAAATGAAAAGATGTACAAGAATAGATTCCTTCTTCCTAATCTGCAAATTAAATGGACGTACAGAATACAGAATAATATATGGCCTTCTGGATCCTTGAGTGTGGCCTTTTAACTGAATCCAAATTTTACAAACAAATCCTTTTAATAAAGGGATTTGTTCTGTGAAATCTGTATTTGGTTGAGGGGCTGTACTTTGGGACTGGGAAGGCCGCACGTTCCCCACCCCTGAGAGGCACTTTACTGTATTGGCAGATAATATTAAAATGCACCAACTGCACAAACACGTTTTTTTTTTTTAATGGAACAACCAACTATATGCAGTGGGATATAAAAGAGATCAAAATATATTTTTAAAAATTGAAATAATTTAAATTTACTGATATAGCAATATGGAATTAGAAATAAATAAAAATATCTAAGAATACCCTGACATATTTGGTAAAAGGTGAAAGATTTATACCATCTGAAGAGAGGGCAGAGCATATACCCTGAAGTATTTGATGACCTCTAACTGGGTTTGTCTTTCTCACTTTAAATATATTACTCTTGAGTTCTAGATTGTTTAAAACAGAAAGAAATCTTTGTTTTGCATTTTTTGAAAAAGAAGATAGAAGACATGTTAAATAACTAGTTTTGTATAAATGAAAAATGGAATTCACTTAATTTAATTTATCACTTAATTTATTCACTTAATTCAAATTTATCAACTAAACTTTGTTTAAAAGTGATAGGTGCTTATTTTCCTTTTTTTATAGTGTAATATACACCAGAGAAAATGTTTCTTTTTTTTTTGTACAACCTTAAATACTTCAGTAAGAATTGAGCACATTAAGCAAGGTGTCTGTGCAGCCTGCCTAAGCCACATGCTGCTGCCCATGCCGGGCATGCGCAGGTTGGAGGGGGTCACACCTGCTCGTGCTGGGCATGCGCAGGTTGGGGGGGGTCACACCTGCTCGTGCTGGGCGTGCACAGGTCAGAGGTCACACCTATTTCCATGTCTCTCAGGCCAGTGTTGGAGAACCAAATGGCTAACTGTGTAATGCTTTGCCTTGTACAAGTGATTCATTGTATTGCTCTTGGTATTATTAATCTTACTTATTGTTCAAGACGTTATCTCTTGAAAGTTCAGAGTTTGAAATTCCAGGCGGTCTTACAGTACTAGCAGTGTCCACTGCCCCTTACCATCACATTCCTGTTTGTTCTCTTCCATAATGTATTTTCTGCTGTAATTTCTTCTGCGAACCATAGCACATTTATCATTGTTCATGTCTCTCTCAATCAAAATACTCTCCTTTTAAAAAGGAAAACCTCTATTGTTTGTGAAATGGGGTATATTATTGAGAAAACAGCTTGAAATTGTAACATTTTGTATTCTTCCTGGGCTCCCCCAAGCAGATTTTATCTTTTCAGACTACATAACATTAAGGAGAAGGAAACCAAAAGAGAAGGTTATTTAGAGATAATTTCTTTCCCATTTTCCCAATCTGTATTCTATGCTTCATGAGATTGGTAAAAAACTATCTTTTAGAATAATTTTCTTCTTGTTAGACAAATGTTAAATGTTTAAAGTCCATCATTGCCTTTACAGAATTGAAAGGAAAATGCATAGATATTGTGTGTTCTTCCACACATAATTGTGTTAGAAATAGATAAAAGCATTCACATGATTAGATGGTCATGGAAAAGTAACAGGGGAACCAACTTTATTTGCAGTTGAGAAGGCTTTATAAACTTTTTATTTAATGCTGTTATTTTTCTTGGAGTTTGACATGAGGGGAACACACTATACAGTAAAAGATTTGCACGCATTAATCATTTTTTAAACTTACTTTAAGGAAAACCTTAGGAAGAGTTTCAAGGGAGTAAATTCTGTGAGTTTGTTCAGGGTGTGAAGTGGTGGTGCTGAGCTATGGGCGGGGGTAAAGAGGCTGTACCTCCTCCCCACTCAAGGGGGACCCTCCCCCACCCCCACGAGGTGACTGCCTGGGTGGACCTGGCACCTGTGGAAATCAGAGGACGGGCCCAGGTTTGCTTGCCCATTCATTTATGGACAAGGCCAAGTGCCTGCTCTGTTCTGGGAGCTAGTTCTGTGGATAAACAGCATGAGTAGTGCTCTGAAACAGCAAAAATAATCAGCATTCCTTTCAGAGAATAATTTATTTGCTCTGTGCCTTAAATGATAAATGATTCAGCACTTGACTTAGTTATGCCTGTTCAAACTGAGTTTGCCTGATTATAGCTGGAACTCTGGGACCAGCAAGCAGTGAGAGGATGCACCTGTCAGCCACCTAAGGTAAAAAGAGTGACATGCAGATTTCTGTCATTCCAAAATTGTCTACCAAAACTGTACTTGAAGATCACATGTGATTTGAATCAGAAATCAGTGCTTTCAGCTCAGCTGTAACTTCAAGCTTAGAATTGTCTGGTGGAAGCTGCTTCCCTTTCTCTTCTAAAAGGTGATTTTTTTCTCGGTTCCATAATACATAAAGGTCAAAAGGGAAAACTCATTTTATTTGTTTCCGAATTTAGACAATTTTTATCTCTTTACCTTGAACCAACTACGTTAGTTATAAACAAATGGAACAAAATTCCTGGCATTTTCTGTGGAAGATATAAGAACAAGATTAGAAAACTTGGATATTTTCATGTATTTTAAAGGGTGTAGTGATGGTATGTTAGCTACAGTGCACGAGTTTGATTTGATTTCAGTATATTTAGAAATCTGTAAACATATTATTACCATTAGTATAAAACTATAAAAGTAAAATGGTTAATGGCATGAAAAATTTTATAATCCTGCCATCTTAATGTGAATACTGATACTATTCTTTTTTTATTTTTATTTATTTTTATTTATTTTTATTTTTTTTGAGACAGAGCCTCAAGCTGTCACCCTGGATAGAGTGCTGTGCCATCACAGCTCACAGCAACCTCCAATTCCTGGACTTAAGCGAGTCTCTTGCCTCTGCTTCCCAAGTAGCTGGAACTGCCTCCCAAGTAGCTGGGACCACAACGCCTGGCTATTTTTTTTTTTTTTTTTTTTTTTGGTTATAGCCATCGTTGTTTGGAGGGCCCCGGCTGGATTTCAACCCTCCAGCTCAGGTGTACATGGCTGGCGCCTTAGCCGCTTGAGCCACAGGCACCGAGCCTGATACTATTCTTTTGACTCTTCCCTTCAAGTTCTTGCTATAAACAAACATTTATATTGGAATAATGTAATTCTCAGTTTTTCCACTTAGAAAATACATTTTCATAGTATGTCGCGTTTTGATACTGCATAATTATCAGAAGAGTTTTGTTAACTGAAACTACTAAGCGCAGTAAAGCATGTAGCTTGTTTTACTTGATACACTGTACAATCTAGAAGTAATTTCTAAGGGACGGTAAGATGATAATTTGTGTGTGTCCGCAGAGACAGTTGGGGTTGCACGGGGCCTCAGTATGCCAGAGACAGGTTCCTTGGTCAAGGTCGTGTCCTGGAGCCCCAGCTCATTTGGACCCGTGTGAGTCCCTCACTGAGCAGACACGCGCTTTCCCCTGTCCTGGTTGCTGTTACCTTTCTGGTTACTGTGATGCTGTTCTGCGACTTCCGCGTGTACTTGTTTAGCTCCCCAATGAGGTGAACTTCTTGAATGAAAGAGGATGTCTGCATTGTTTACAGTCACGGTTTCTAACGTAGGGCCTGTTGCATATTAAAATACTGAATGCATGCTTGAGCAAGTTGAGTGAATGCCCAGACTTGTCGATGATATAACTAAGGCACAGTTTATTTAAATTTAAGTACAGTGTATATTCTTGAAATGATTTTCTTAAAAGAAACACACTGACATCATAGTTGTCATACTTGTAAACCCTGAGATGCTAAGGGCAAGTCTTCAGGTCCAGCGGTGGCCCTCTCTTTACGGCAAAGCAGAGCTAGTGACCAGGTGGGCCTGCTATGAGCAGCAGCCTCGGAACTGCTATCTCACCATCTGGTGCTCAAGAGGAAGCTGGGTTCAGCACTCCTTCTGTGAAAGTAAATGTAGTTGGAAACTGTTAGGATTGGTTTAGAGTCTATGTATCACAAGTAAATCAGAGAGTGAAACACGTGAGAGCATCAAATACCAGACCCGTCCACATAGCCGTCAGAATAGCTGGAACTTACATTAGTTGAAGATGGTTTAATAAGTAAGTGGGAAGGAAACGCCAGGAGCACAGACCTGTTTCTGACATGCAGATTATTTTGGAAAATTTTTTCAGTTTCTTCCCATCCTTCCCAAACTGGAATTCATTGATATCTTAAAATATAATAATAGCAAATTATCAGTTTATAATAAAGTAAAGTTCTGTGGAGGTGGACTTATTTCTTTTATTTATTTATTTTTATTTTTTTATTGATTTATTTATATATTTTCTTAAGACAGAGTCTTACTATGTCACCCTTGGTAGAGTGCCGTAGCATCACAGCTCACAGCAACCTCAAACTCTTGGTGTAAGTGATTCTCTTGCCTCAACCTCCCAAGTAGCTGGGACCACAGGTGCCCGCCACAATACTCGGCTATTTTTTTGTTATTGTTGTCATTGTTGTATAGCAGGCCCTGGCCAGGTTTGAACTCACCATCCCTGGTGCATGTGGCCCACGCCCTAACCACTGAGCTACGGGCGCTCAGCCGAGGTGGACTTATTTTAAAGGATACTCCCAGCCAGCAGGATGTCTCTTCTCCATTACTTGGATCTGTAGAGCTGTGGGTATTTGTAGTTCTTTATTCTGGCAAGGTTTCTGTGACTAAGATATGGACTATGGCTTTAGAATAAATACAAAATTCTGAAATTTAAAATTGTCGTCTTTGTCTCAGTGTGAGCTTTCGGCATGCACAGGTGAGAGTGGGCAGTGTGTTGCCGTGTGACGCCACTGTGCGGCCACTTCTGTCAGTCTGCCTGTGTAAACCTGGTAAGCAGCATACAGCTTATGTTTGAAGTTTGTTTTAATGAAGAATATCCAACATGATAATAACATTTTAAAATACGAATTTAAGGAAGAGATATTTTGTCTTCGCACATACACAGATGTCTGTGTTTTACAGTAACATTCATTTGATGAGTGCAGAGAGACAGAACCCTTGTCCTTAACAAGAGGTAAGGAGAGAGAATCTGCTGTGCACACAGAATGAATGCTGAGGAGCTGATTTGTGATGATTTCTGGGCTGATACAGTAAATTCCCTGTTACTGAAGTTCAAGCCCCAGGCTCATGACCCAGCCAGATAAAGCATCAGAGTTTGAGCCTGGTGTGCCACCATCATGAGCCCACGCTCTGTGTCATGTGCATACTCTCTGTGACACTTTTGAGCGTTACTGTGTGTCACTTGAGGTTAAAAAATATAGTAGTCAACTTAACTAAAACTATACTGTATTTATAAAGCTGTTTTGTAATATAGTAAAACTGTTACAGTAAGTAAAGCTTATCTTTATTTGTCTTAATTTGCTTATAATTAGTGTATTTCAATATTGATATAAAGTCCATACTGAGTTTGTGACATGGTGTGGTATAGTATGGGGCATAGAATTGGTTAGGCCAAATAGTTACTATTAAGCAACCAGAGACATTTATTCGGAATCTACCAGTCCCTATGGGTACTGGATAACAGGGAGATTACCGTATTTTCTGCTTTTCTAGGAGTGCTGTAGTTTTATTAAGTCCCATATTTGAAGGTACAATTTTAGTCTGTTCTCTTAAAATACGAGAACAAGCTGGGTATGGTGGTATGCACCTATAGCCCAGCTCCTTGATAGACTCACTTGCCCAGGAGTTCAAGACCAGCCTGGGCACCATAGCAAGACCTTGCCTCTAAGTAAATAAATAAATAAAGTAAAATATTAGAACATAGAGTATTATAATTTTAAATTACTTTTTATGTTAGAGGTAAGTGTTAAGCACCTGATTAAAGGTGGTCTTCCAGCCTGTAGTTGTACTTACTTATGTTTTCCTTCTCTTAGCTTTAGAGTCATCTTTTCATTGCTGCTCAACTGGATTTAGCTTGTTAATGTGTTGTCAACATTGTGGACATTTAAAATATGAATAATAAAAATTCACTAATTTGCCAGTTTGTTCTTTTCCTCTCCTCCCCTAGGAAGATAGTGACCCGCCCGTTCATGAAAGTCTCAGCATAGAAAATACACTGTGGGCAAGCACCGTGGTTGCGTCAGGTAAGGAAGACGTCCGCCTTTGAGTGTGAATTCTCAAGGACCAGTGGTGCTTGGTGTTGACCAGGGACCCCTGGCCTGTGTTTCTCAAATGTCCTGAAGGACTTAGGAGCCTGCTTTATGCAGACCACTGCTATGCAGGTTATGACAGTGCTGGGAGTGGCCACAGGCGTGCTGGTAACGGCCCCCGAACTTAGAGCACGAGGCTTGCAGCAGGCCTGGAAACACCCCGGTGGTTAGGAGCACAGGGCATTGTGCTGGGTTTCATGTTTCTTGACAAACTTGTCATGTGCCTTAGAGGCACACAGCATCCTGGGGAGGCCAAGGGAGACTTTAGGGGAGGAGGAGTGTGGTTGCCGAGACGATAGGACAGAGAGGAAGAGACACGGCCAGGCGGCCCTGAGGTGGATCCCTCCAGGGCTCAGGTTGAGTGCTCCTGGTGGTTGAAGAGGGAGGCCACTTAAATTCTGACAGTTTAAAAAGTAACTTTCTATGGAAGGCATTGAAAATGTGATTATCACCCATCACAACTCAGCTGATGCTGATGCCAGGAGCTCCAGAGAGGGTGGCGGGGAGCCTGGAACTGTGGGCGGGGGATACCGGGGGTGGCAGAGCTGCCTGTCCACTTAGCACTGCCTAGGGATAGGGCTGGAAACGCTTTGCTCCTTGGACACGCTCCCTCGTCAGCGACTGGGGGCTGCCCTGCCCTAGGCTCCAGCAATGCATTGGTGTGGCCCTGTCCTCAAGGAGCAAAGGTTTGGTGAAAAGACCTTCAGGCAGTGATCCTGATACCTTGAGCTGTGCCAAGTTTCACAAATGTACTGATGGATACCATGGTGTCCGAAATCTGTGAAAAACGTGCATGTCAAGAAGCTCATCCAGACAAGGGTTGGGGAAGGCTCAATGAGGAGCACACATTTAAACTGTACTTAACGAGATGCGGGTGGGAACTGGAGAGGAGGACTGCAGGAGGGCTGCCGGCATCCTTGCTAGAAGGCCCAGTGCTGCGAGGGGCCAGGATTCTGTAGGAAAGGGCCCCAGGGACGGTGCATGTGACCATGGAGAAGGGGTGCACTGAACGGGAGGGCTGTTCTGTGTCCTGTGTCAAATGGCCGTGCACACAGAGATGCACAGCAGCCTCCTCCCTCTTACTGCCTGCCTTTCAGCAGTAAGAACGCAAACGGATTTAATTTTATCCTAGTGGTCGGTAACATGAAAATGAGCTTGGTAGTAAATAGAACAGTTTTGATAGGTGTAGTTATGTAGGTGTTTGTTTTTGTTACTTATATTTACGTTTTTTATTCCATTTTATTTCAGGTTAATAAAATTTGAGGGTTCAAAAAACTAGATTACAGCATTCGATGTAATCTAGGAACAAAAGGGAGGTCTAATTTGAGTTCTTTGAGGATTCTCCGTACTTCCTTCCAAAGAGGTTGTATTAGTTGGCAGTCCCACCAGCAGTGTGTAAGTGTGCCCCTCTC
>CAUYRH010137844.1:0-24532 GCA_963574655.1 Perodicticus potto
GGATTCATTGAGGGTACAAGAAACCATGTTACACTAGTTGCATTTGTTGGGTAAAGTCCCTCTTACAATCGAGTTTTGCTCCCAAAAGGTGTGACACACACCAAGGCCCCAAGACCCCACCCCCCTCGCTCGTTCCCGCGCTCTGCTCTTCCTTTCCCCCCCCCACCTCTTGGGGGCAAAACTCGAATGTAAGAGGGACTTTACCTAACAAATGCAACCAGTGTAACATGCTTTCTTGTACCCTCAATGAATCCCCAACAATAAAAATAAAAAAGAAAGCTTTCTCACACACATAGACAAAAAAAGACATGCATTCAAATAAATATGTGCAACTTTTCTTGTGGCTGGAAATGTGAAAAGAGAAGAAAGAGAAGTGGGAAGGAAGAATAGGAAAGGGTTGGGAAAGAGAAATTTTATAACTTTAAATATTTTCACTTGACACTTAAATACTGATTTGGTTCAGGAAACATATCTATTATATCTAAATTAAGAGTGAGTTCATACGAATTGAGTACTAAAGAGTTAGCGCCTCCTTTGTGTATTTTAGAAAAATTCTTTTCTGAATGTATTTATCTTCGTTCATCCTTTATGAGGTTTTTGTTTCTAGTCCTTATCTTAAACATGATTATGTTATTACATTTTAAGCCTTTTTAATTCTGTGAGGGCAAAAAGTGGAAGCCTAATAAATACCTGTATATGTAAAAAGAAAAAAAAAAGAAAAAGAAAAAGAAAAGAAAAATTATACCCGTACCATATACCTCATGCATAACTGCACAGCAAGTCACTTAGTTCTTCGAGCTACACTGCACAGTTGAAGCCATTCTGTTTATTTGTATTTATTTATTTATTTTTTGTAGAGACAGAGTCTCACTTTATCGCCCTCTGTAGAGTGCTGTGGCGTCACAGCTCACAGCAACCTCCAACTCCTGAGCTTAATGATTCTCTTGCCTCAGCCTCCTGAATAGCTGGGACTACAAGCACCCACCACAATGCCCAGCTATTTTTTCTGTTTTGCAGTTCGGCCGAGGCTGGGTTTGAACCTGCCACCTTCCGTATATGGGGCCAGTGCCCTACTAGATGAGCCACAGGCGCCACCCAGTTGAAGTCATTCTGATTAGCATTCAGAGACTTGCTTAATGCCTCTGTCACTCACTCATGCACACACACATGTACACACAAACTCACAGATAAAACAAGCACATCTACAGTTCTGGTAAAGGAGTTAACATAACTAGAGCTTGGTCGTAACTTTCTACAGTTCGTTCTTTTGCTAACATTTTAGCAGGGTATTCTCACTGAACTTCTGAAAAGTGCATTCTAATGCTCCTACAATAAAATTCGTTGCTTGTCATTCAGAAATTGCAGGGCTCTTGAAGCACAAAGTCCTCATCAACACTGAGATACTATTTTCACGGATAAAGACATTTTCACTAATGTATTCCAATTTTTATATAAAGGATCACTGAATAAAAAAAAAATGCTCCAATTTGAAAATTCAGTTTCAAGATGTTGGTTATTTTAAGTGCAATGATAGAGATGTTTTTCCAGCTCTCCAGAGGGTTTTTACAATTTAGCTTTCTGCACATTTGTTAAAGAGACAAGTTGATTCTTAGCTTGGTATAATCATTTTTTTAAAAATCACATTGAAACTGCTTCCAAATTTTGAATTCGTCTGGCTATACCATGTATTATGTTGACTTAACTAGTCAATTAAGTTAAAAAAGCAAGTTAATTTAACAAAGAAACAACAAATAAGCAAATCATTCTGTCAGTGCATTTGTTTGACGAAGTGGACAATTTGGTTGATTAAACTCATCAGTCAATTTTGTCAAAACATTGACATAGCTTTAATCTGGGTCTTCACTGTCAAAAATGTGACTTGCACCACCAGGCAATTGCTAAGTCAACCAAAATGAGGAGGCCTAGATTTTTCACATGGATCTTTTCTGGACCTGTAAGATTGTTTAAGGAGAAGCAGAATGATTTGTAAATGCTTTCTTCCACTTCACATATATACAATTGCATTTGTATCAGCAACCCAGTGAATTGCACTATAAAATGATGGCCGGGTAGTGCTTGTGACTCAAAGAGTAAGGCGCTAGCCCCATGTACCAGAGGTGGTGGATTCAAACCTGGCCCCGGCCAAAAACTGCAAAAAAAAAAAAAGATGGCATGTTTTGTTTAAACAAATGTATTCCTGGAAACCAACCTACAAAATTATCTAATTAGGTATTTCAATTACTTTTCATTATATTGCTAAAGTTTTTAATCAGCAACCAAAGTCCAAAGGGGTAAAAAATGGTTTAAGTCAAAAGCAAAGTTACTTTATAATTCAGATATCATGCTATCAATGGGAAGATTTTCATCATGGGAGAAAAAGGCTAAGACATGGAAAATGCCCTCAATTCCAACAGAGAGTTCCCAGATAACCTACTGCATGTTTTGTTGGGGTTATATCGCTTTGGGCATTGTGAAGTTAATTATAGCAAAATAATCTGGAATAAGAAGGCACATGCATGGGCGGCGCCTGTGGCTCAAAGGAGTAAAGCGCCAGCCCCGTATACCGGAGGTGGTGGGTTCAAACCTGGTCCCGGCCAAAAAACTGCAAAAAAAAAGATACCTCCTTGAGCTCCTTCGTACTTTTATCCCATGAGGTAATTGGTTGTAACAAGGAATACAGTGTCATCTACTAATTGTGTAATAGATACTTACTGAATAAATCAGAGAAGTTTTAGATGTGAAACGTGGTAACCTTTGGAAAGAACGCAGACAGTACTTGAAACTGTTCACGGATTATGTGATGACCCAGAGAGAAGTGAACTAACTAAAGTTCTCTGCAAAGTAGACACCTACGTAAAACCTGCCCTTGACCAGGTATTCATTATGAGGAATATAAGTAAAAAGAAATATAAAACAGTGAAAGAAGCAGCTTTCTATTTGTGCGTGTTTTCAGCAGGAGCCGCCCTCGTTCTTTCCTTCTCTGCTGAGACTCCATCTCCCGTGCTGTTTTTCTGACTCCTCTTCCTGGGCTCTCCCCCCGTTGTTACACAGGCTGTTTGGGGTGTGTGGCCCAGTACGGTAAAAGTCCTCAGTGAGAACGCGTACGTGATGACAACTAAAGATATAAGCCTTGGGACAGATGTGTGGGGGCTGGAAGCAGGTGGCCAAACGGGAGTCCAAGGACCCATCCTGTTCCCCAAAGACAGGGGTGAGAGACTAGCCAGGATACCCCTGGGATGTGACAGGGGAGTTTCATGGAAGAGAACGCTCCTCGAGACTCAGACGACAAAGGGTATCAAGAGGAACAAGACACATGGTCCAAAGGGCAGGCGCCAACTCGCTGGTTGAGGACGTAATGCAGTGTCATTAATTTCATTTGAAACAACATTTTGAGTTTAAGGTGTCAGGATGATACCTGGAGACGCTCAAAGGTTTGGGTTCAGGAGTGCAGAAATCAGAAGCCCAATACAGGCTAAAACCACAGTTACACCTAAAGTAGCTCAAAGGATATCCATAAACTAAAGTTAGGGAGGGACGGAGAAGTTAGAAAACGGGTGGTCACTGAGGATGTGGAGGAAGTGCCGCTCCGTCCTCCAACACAGGGAAGAGCATCGTTCAGAAAGGACGCTGTGGGTTAGAGTGAGTGTCACCTCCACCTGATGAGGAAGGGACCCCGATTCCAGGGGACACTGGTGGGTTACAGTGAGTGTCACCTCCACCTGATGAGGGAGAGACCCTGATTCCAGAGGACGCTGTGGGTTAGAGTGAGTGTCACCTCCACCTGATGAGGAAGGGACCCTGATTCCAGGGGATACTGGTGGGTTACAGTGAGTGTCACCTCCACCTGATGAGGGAGGGACCCTGATTCCAGGACAGATGAAGGAAGCACTTCTCTCTCTCTCTCTGTCTCTCTCTCTGTCTCTCTCTCTCTCCCTCCACCCCCCCAGGGCCAAGCCTCCAATGTCCTGTCCAATTTGGGTTTTTTATGGATTGTTCTACATACTCAGTGATCCAGTCACCAACTAAAGGGCGCAGCCTAATTAATTTCCATATAGTGGGAACTAAGATCCTTGGCCTGTTGTATTTGTCTGTTTTCTGTGATTATAAAACATCACCAAAAAAAAAAAAAATCAGCAAAACAGCTTACGTTGTTTGTGTTTACTTTCTATTTCATCACCATCATGCTTTGTTTACTCCAAAACTCCAAATCCTTTTCTTTATTTATAGATTTTAAATAGATTTAGACCAGATGTGGTGGCTCTGGCCTACAATCCTGGCACTCTGGGACACAGAGAGGTGGGAGGGGACACCTTGATCTCAGGAGTTCTAGACCAGCCAAAGCAAAAGTGAGATTTTCCCTTTACCAAAAACAGAAAAAATCCCCTAAGGGAGGTGGGGCGCACCTGCAGCTCCAGTTCCTCTAGAAGCCGAGGCTGGAGGGTCACTTGAGCCCAGGAGTTTGAGGTTGCTGTGAGCTGGGTTGATGCCGGGGCTTTTTTTTAATGTAAAAATAAATGAATAAATCTACAAAGAATTTTTTAAAAAATCATCAAGAAATGCAATTTGGACAGCAATTTTTGTAATCATAAGGATAACAGGATAACAGAAGATGTTTGTTTAAATGGTAATATGACAGAAGATATTTGATCTGTAGGAACAGAAAGTTGTATGAATTGAGAACTGATTAAAGATGAAGGGAAAAGAGAGAGGGTCAGGGAGGCTACCAGGTTTCTGTCATGAGCAAACGGTTAGGAACCAGTGCCCTGAGCAAAATCTGCTCAGAAGCTGAGTGTACAAATCAGTGACTCAGAAGAGAAAGCGTTACAAATTTGAGTGTCGGGAGGTAGTACTTAAAATCACAGCAGGAACAGAGATTTTCTTACTCTCTCTCCCTTTGAATGTAGGCCGTACTCACTTCTAATGGACAGAAGTGTGGTAGAAACGAGCATGTGATTTAAGAAAGTCAGTCATTAAAATGACCTTGGGCTTCAGCCTCTCCTGATCACTCACTTGTGCAAAGCCACCACCCTATCTTGGAAGCCCTCAAGGAGGGCTGAGTTCCTGAGGCCCGGGGACAGACAGCCAGCAGGAACTTGCAGGTTCCTGAGTGAGGCACCTTGAAGGCTGATCTTCCTGTGTCCAGAAAGCCTCCCTTCCGTAACCCCAACCCAGGCAGGACCCTGAACACCACCACCTGCGTTCCTAACCCACAGACACTGCCTCAGGTCCTGTTTGTGAAGAGAGGATACTCAGAACGAGTAAGGTCTAAGACAAAGAGGTCTTCTCAAGGCCACCCCAAGGACACACCTGCTGGGTCCAGCTCCTGGGAATCTGTAGAAACTTAACCTCCTGAGTCCTGGAAACTAACTCTTGCTTCCCCTTCTGTGAAAGCCCAGGGTTCTGTAAAAGCCAGAGCAGCTTCTCCAGCTTCATTCAAACTGGCCAACGAGCAAGGTACCCGTGGGCTAGAGCTTGGTGACTGGGGATAAAAAGGAGCAGAATGAGCCAGTCAGGGAGCAGCCGTTTGGAATTCTTCTGCGCCGTGGCTCCCCCGGCTGAAATAAAGACTTTGCCTGTTCTAATCACTGCGTTTGGAGGTTCCTTCTCTCCACTGGGCCTCATCTTCCTGCCACGATTCCTGTTTTACACCCCGAAGATGCTTGGCTACACGACAGCGTCCAGAACCAAGCCAGAAAGAGTGAGCACTTGGCATTGACTCTGTCGCACAGGTTTTGAACCATGACCAGATCAGTGACAGAAAAATATTATGAAGGGCAACACAAATAGTTCAGTAGGATCGTCACTCAGGCGTCTCCTCCAATGGGCCCACATGAAAACACCGCTGAATCACCAACAAGGGCTGGAAACATTTTTTCCCACAGATTGCAACGATCACTAAAAGGAAAATGAAAAGGCTTTTTGAAAAACTAAAAAGTGAAATAGACTTGGTTCCTTTTGAAGGAGGAGTTAATTAAATTAGGTGTTAGCCGGTGCTAATGATTCTAACGGAGTTTCTTAATTACAGATAGGGACACTTAAAGATCTGGAAGTGGACAGCTTTCTACTTACTGGCAATGCTTTTGAAAAACATTCCATTACTTAAATGCTGCCAAAAAGCAGATATTACCAATTTTGTGTTTCAGCAGAGACTTGGACATAATTTTCTTAAATACATGTATTTTTTTCTGTGCCAACACATTTATCTAAGTTTTTAAAAATGGAGCTCTTAAAATCTAGTCTAAAATACTTGGCAGCCAAAATAACATTGAAAACCCAATAAAATAACCCATCATCTACTTTCTTTAAAAGTACATTTGCTACCACTAAGCTTCTAATACACTAAATTTCAACAAGTCCAATTCAACAAAGAATACATATAATTTTAAATGACATTGTAGCATTTAATTAAGCCTAAGGCAGTGACCATTAAAACTGACACCCTAAAAGAATAGCCAAAGGCAATTAAGCTCCAAGGTCAAAAAGAAAAGCTTGAAATTTAGATGGCCTAATATAGAATTTCTGAATTTACAGGAAAAAAGTTATAATGAGTAGAACATCATAAAGCAACTAATGCTCAAATTTCTCTTGCCTTACGGAGCTTAAGCATGAGCCTCATATTTTTTGAGGACACGTATAGAGCTGTAACCCTCAAATAAAATTGTCAGACAGAGATTGCCTAAAAATAGAGCAAGTGTTCAAAAAAATGAATTTATATCTAGTTGCTGTAACTTTTCAACATTTAATAAAACAAAATTCCACAGTGCCTTTCAATTCTTTCAATGAGGAATAAGATTTCCGAAACTGTGTCAGACTTTGCATATCACAATTTCCCCAATATTCTTGAAAATGTCAAAAAATCCAAACTGGGTGTTCAACATGTTCTTAAGAGTAAGAACTACAATTTCAGCCTGGTGCGGTAGCTCACACCTATATTCCTAGCACTCTGGGAGGCCGAGGTGGGTGGACTGCTTGAATTCAGGAGTTCCAGACCAGCCCGACCAAGAAGGAGACCCCGTCTCTACTAAAAATAGAAAAATTAGCCGAGTGTTGGAGCAGGCACCTGTAGCATCACCTACCCAGGAGGCTGAGGCAAGAGAATCACTTGAGCCCAAGAGTCTGAGGTTGCTGTGAGCTCAACCATAGCACTCTACCCAAGGCAACAGAGTGAGACTCTGTCTCAAAAACAAAACAAAGCAAAAAAAAAAAAAAATTACATTTTTAAGATAAGAAGAATTCACTATAGAGAATTGTATTATTCAAATGAATTTTTTTTTAGTTTCAGATTAATATGAGTCAAATAAAATTATTTGAAGCATGCTGATTAATTCTAAATGCATATTGATTATGCACAGTGTGACTAACAAGTCATTTAAACATAAGATACGGGTGTTGCCTCAAGTCTCCCTCCACGACAGATGTTGTCACAGCATGGAGGGTCCTTCTTGGGGTGGAGATCAAAGAGTTTGGCAGCAGGAACTTCAGAGTTATACGACATCAAGAAAATGACAAATCTTCATGTCTACAGCAAGATTCCAAAAGGCCAGAGATGGTCTCCATAATCATTATAAGGAAAAGATCACAAGATAATAATAACAAGATCCGACGGAGGAATTCAGAGCATGGGAGGGGCACGGACAGACGGCCCAGGACACAGGGACCAGGAATCTTCCTGTCTCCATAGAAGTCCAGACACTAGTGGCTGCAAAAAGAATGCAGTCCACGTCTACTGGAGGCTTAAAACATCACGAAACAGAATGAAACATGTGAAACAAATAAAAAGCACATGCAGAATTTTAAAGAAATAAAGTATTATCAACACATTTTTGGATTCTTTTTTTGTTTTGTTTTGTTTTGGAGAGACAGAGTGTCACTTTATCACCCTCAGTAGAGTGCCGTGGCATCACAGCTCGCAGCAACCCCTAACTCCTGGGCTTAGGTGATTCTCTTACCTCAGCCTCCCAAGTAGCTGGGACCACAGGTGCCCGCCACGACGTCCGGCTATTTTTTTTTTTTCTTTTTTGTAGTTTTTGGCTGCGGCTGGGTTTGAACCCACCACTTTCAGCATATGGGGCCAGCGCCCTATTCCTTTGAGCCACAGGCACTGCCCAACGCCCAGCTAGTTTTTTGTTGCAGTTTGGCCGGGGCCGGTTCGAACCTGCCACACTCAGTGTATGGGGCCGGAGTCCTGCCCACCAGCCACAGTCACTACCCAAGTTTTTGGAATCTTAAAAAGGATTTCTGGAAGGAAGTGGACTTGAGTTGTCCATTAACGATGAAACAAGATGTATAGATACAGCACAGGAGATAGGAAAATGTTCCAGGCAGGGAGTCTGAGCAAAGACAGACACATTTACTGGAGAATCAGGAGCAGAACTGAAGAGCAGTCGAGTTGCAGGGAGCCGTAAGTCCAGAAACAGAATAAAAATCCAGTCCAAATTTGTTTAGAAAGACGATGATGGTATACTACTATGAGGTAATAATATTAATACGATCAATCTGAAAATCGTTAGCCAATAGGTTATTTCAACAGATTGGAATGAAGAAAAGAGAATCTGGGAATTAATGAGGAAGCTGTAACAAAAAGGTCGTTAGGGAGGAATGACAATAATAATAGCTAATGCTTATTGAGCTATTTCATGTGCTGGTAGTTTAAAAACAGCACTTTTTCTTTCTTTCTTTTTCTTTTCTTTTTTTTTTTTTTGCAGTTTTTGTCAGGGGCTGGATTTGAACACACCACCTCCAGCATATGGGGCCGGAAGCCTACTACTTGAGCCACAGGTGCCGCCCTAAAAAGTCACTTTATTTCAAACTCCCAACCATAGAAGTTTGGAAATATTTTCAACCGAACCAGGAGCCCATGGCTCAGACACACTTGGTAAGAATGGGGGACATAAAATTGACAACCACAGAGGGCAGGTGCAATAGTTCTCCCGGAGTGTGGGAAAAAGAAACAGGGGCAAGCGGTTTTCTTTCCAGAAATACATAAAACAACATGAGAATATCACACTCAAATTTAGTGACAGGAAACTTAGGAATTCTCACTTATTCATTGAAATGAACTCTAATTCCTTAATAGGAAATGTAAGTTAGACATTCAATTTATGGTGTCTGACAAGGGCTTTTTTTTTTAAGACCCCATAACATAACAGAGGACTTATTCCTAGTTTCATAATTTTAACAACTCTTTCCAACTACTTTGATATTATACATAAAAATTTACAAGACGATTTGGTTTGTTTCAAAATCTCCCGCAGCAAGATGAAAAATATCACTAATTTTAAAATGTGACATGTACTGTAAACTTGGCCATTATACCTTTACAGCAATATATAAATGGATGACTTTCTTTATTACAAATCAACAAATTGAAGGTTTGTTATTCTTACGGTGAGACCAAGAAAATCTGTAATTCTGATAGATTTTTTGCAGAAGAAACAATTAGGAGATTTAGTAAAGGATAAACATAAATTATGAATAAACAGAGGCCACAGGGAAACTAAATAAATTAATTTTGAACAAAGAGAAGAAGTTATTAAATGCCAAATAAATGCTCTGTACGGCCTGTCCAGAAAACTACGGGCAGCACCTAGTAACATTTTCCCTTTCTTCCTCTCCTTCACCCTCTCCCTCCCCAACTCAGACACACACAATATTGATTCTAAAGGATTAAGAGCTTTCAGTGGCAAATAATTCTGTTTTGTTTTGCCGTAAGGGAAGTAATGCTAAAGCCCTTCTTCTAATTCAGCAGCGTCGATCTGCTGCAATAGAGACCTTGTTACAACCTGCTTGGTAATTCCATCGACGTTGAAAAACAACCATGTTCAACACTCCTTTACCTGTAAGCTTTACCATGACTTTAACCTGGGAAACACTTCCCTTTGCTCACACAAACTGTGTCCAATTCTTGCTGTCTGTGTAATGCACCTGAGGTTAGAACAGCACACCTACCCAGAAAGGGCCTGGCGAAATGTGTATTTTCGCGTTGTTACACTTTTAACTGAAGTTTCCTACCACCTGTTACAGGAACTAAGAGTTGGCCTTTAGTGCACTAGAAAATATTTGTTAGGGACAAGTTTGAAAATTGATGTGATACTTGAAAAACCAAATACTTCTACTGTATTTTGTTTCCAGAGACACATTCATTTGTGAATGCTTTTGAGCAAATATATTTTCCTTAAGAAGTTGAATCGATGCTAAACGTAAATTCTGGCTTTGACAACAGCGAATCTCTATTTAGTGGTATCTGTAAATGAATAACGTATGAACCACCAAATCTCTTAGGCTGTGAAAGACTGGATCTTCACCAAAGGCCAGAAATGAAGAATAAGGGAGAGTAGTAAACTTAAAAAAAAAAAAAAAATGATGTCAGTTTCCTCTCCAAAGCAGGAAAAAATTCAGAATGAGAGACTGAAAAATAAAATCCAAAATAAAACCATCAATTCCATCTATTCTGATACACCCTCTCCTTCCCCCCAAATCTCACAACACACATTGTATATTTCTGGCCACCAGTGAAGTTATTTGAAAAGGAAATGTTCGGCTAATTCAGGAAGAAACTTTCATCTCTCCCCAGCTCTGCAGCAAAGCCATCAGAAAGATTCTGAATGAATAGATTTTTATCTTCTCCCTAACAGAAGTAACAACAAGCATAATATGCTGAGATTTAGAAAACGGCTCATACACTTAGGTTTCCAAAGCCTTGTGAATTGACTTCAAACCCACGTTGAAAAATCGCAGGAAACAGGTGAAAAGGCTGCATCAGGAATTGTATGTGGGAAAACTGTCATGAAATGACAGGGGGGCACATAAAGCTTTGGATTCTATTTGTTCAGCTCAACTGCAAAATATACCACTGAGGTTAGTAAAATACATTTCGCACCTAAAAAAAAATTACTAAAAAGTAATTTTAGTAGAATTACTAGTAGAAGGCTTTAGTAGAAAAGTAGCCTTTTGTTGTCAAAAGCCTTCTAGAACACATTTTCAAGGCCGTAACATTTCTAGAACTTGATTAAAATAAAAGCTCCAAATATCTCCCCTAACGTTTCTTCCATTGATTACAAAAATTTAAACCTAGGGCGGCGCCTGTGGCTCAAAGGAGTAGGGCGCCAGCCCCATATGCCAGAGGTGGTGGGTTCAAACCCAGCCCCGGCCAAAAACTGCAAAGAAAAAAAAACTTAAACATAAAAATCAATTGCGAAAGAAAAATTATCTTATTTTTATTTTTATTGATACTTTTTTTTGCAGTTCGGCTGGGGCCAGGTTTGAACCCACCACCCTTGGTATATGGGGTAGGAGCCCTACTCACTGAGCCACGGGCACATGGGAACAGAAATACATATTCTCACATTCCTGAATGATTAACATCAACCCTTCTCAGGGATTAATTTCATTTCTTCATTCAAAAAATAAAAATTGAGTTGAGCGCCAGACACTGTTCAGAAAGTGGGGTACGCAGTGGTCAACAGAACATTTATCTATCAATTTATGGAATGGGTAACATGGATGGGAGCAGAGGATGAACAGTATAAAATTAAAATTTTAGAAATACAAGCTGAATGTGGTGGTTCATGCTTGCAGTCCCAGCACTCTGGGAGCCCATGGTGGAGGACTTGAGTTTAGTTCAAGACCAACCTAAGCAAAAGTGAGACCTCATCACTACTAAAAAACAGAAAAATTAGGTATGTGTTGTAGTGCACGCCTGTAGTCCCAGCTACTCGGGAGGCTGAGGCAGGAGGATCCCTTGAGCCCAAGAGTTTGAGGTTGCCATGAGCTGGGTTGATGCCAGGACACTCTACCCAGGTCAACACTGAGACTCTGTTCCAAAACAACAACAACAACAAACTTTTAAAATACATAAACAATTAAAGGCAGCACCTGTGGCTCAGTGGGTAGGGCATTGGCCCCATATACCGAAGGTGGTGTGTTCAAACACAGCCCCCGCCAAACTGCAACAAAAAAATAGCTGGGCATTGTGGCCGGTGCCTGTAGTCCCAGCTACTTGGAGGCTGAGGCAAGAGAATCGCCTAAGCCCAGGAGTTGGAGGTTGCTGTGAGCTGTGATGCCAGAGCATTCTACTGAGGGTAACAAAGTGAGATTCTGTTTCTTAAAAAAAAATATATAAATATATATATATATATACACAATTAAATAACTCCAAAAATATCCATGATATATATATATATACAATTCAATAACTCCAAAAACATCCATGAGAACTATGATGGGAAAATAAAGCAAAATATGTATGATACCATGAGTTAAAACATCACGGACTGATCAACAGCTAACTGGATCCCCTATCTGTCTCTGGCTTTCCCAAGGAAGAGTGAGAATGCAGAGTGGTTTTAAATCAGAGTGCTTAAACGAAAACACAAGTGTAAAATCTCATAAAGCATATTTTCTCTATGTCATTCAAAATGAGTTATCCATTAAATCTTGCTCAAATCCTTAGCTGAGGAAGCTGAAAACATAATAATAAAATAGGCATTTATTGTATGAACCAACCGAAGAGACACATTTGCAAAGGGCTTTCTGAGATTCAAACCAAAAAAGGATAAAGGAAGGATAAACTGCATTCCTTTTTTCACTTTAATCAAACCACACCACATTGGAAGAAAATTCACATAGAGGGCATTAAAAAATCAACTGATATTTCTAAAGAGATTTTTAGCTCTTTGACAATGGGAGTAAAGCATACAATTCTTCAGAAAGTAGCTGTAAAAAAAGTTTACAACCTTTAATTATAATATGTGAGAGCCCTCTAATATTAATAAATGATACAAATAGTATACTGAGGTTCTTGATATGAATTTGGCAATATTTTCGAAAGAGTTTACATGTGCAAAGATGTGTTACAAATGTTAATAAATCTCAAAATTACCATTTCGAGATTTAAAATGTGAGATGAGCGTTGTTTTAAATGAAATAATCCTTTTAAAGCCAAGAAATATAACCCAACCCCATTACTTTCTAATGAAGTATGTACTTCATTAGAAAATACATGAATTCAAAATTATGTCCTAAATTGGCACATCTTTATGACAAACCATATTGGATTTAGTGAATCAAACTTTAATTATATCTTCTGGTCATCTATTTTCATATGCATCATTCTCTATTATTTTTGAGATCCATGTTTGATATTGATTAGTGTTGATAGATTTCTCTAAACTCTAAACAGGATTTTGTTCTACACTTGATCTTAGCCAAAAGGCCGAGAAGCGATAGGATTTTGTTCTTAATATTTGAAGTAGAACACTTTTTTCAATTATGCTGTTCATTGTATTTAAACAGTTAAATTCAGAAGGCATTCTGCCAACATTTTATTATTTCGAAATTAAAATTTCACCTTAGTCATTAAAGTTCTAACATGGTACGCTGACATACGTTTAGAATTATCCCATTTACTTATGCTGGCTTTTTCAATATGCACAAGAGCATATTTGCAGTTTTTGTATCTCCAGATATATATACACAAATACACACACAGATGCACCTGTAGTTGCTTTACGAAAAATGTGCATTTTTAGTTATTTTTCTAATTTCGCTCAGTTGAGTCGCACTCCTTCTCTTGATCTGAGTTGAAACATCCTTTCGAATTGACTGGGTGAGTATAAATGTAAAAAGTCTATGGCAGGGTGATGGAGTGGCAGATGCCACCTGCTTTGAGAATAAAATATTTTACTTTAAACAAAGGAGTTTTAGAAATAATTATAAATGTATTTCCAACGTTCTTCATTTTTTGTTTGTACGAGTATTTGGTCAAAGGTTTATATTGTTTTCTCCCTACCTGAGCTTTTAGGTAAGAGAGATAAGAGGTGGTTAAAGGGAAATATTCTTCATCACAAAATGTGAGTAATACCCAGTGATTCAGAGTTAATACGCTTCTCTGGTTATATGATACATCTGGCCCAGCCTTTAGCACAGTAGATGCAATATGGTCTCTTTTTGTGAATATATCTGTTGAACGTAGGTCACTACAAGTACTTTATTTCATTCTATATTTATGTATTTTAATTAACAGCTTGCTTATATAAAGACGCTCCAAAGAAGAGAGTCTAGTTAACAAGTGATGGGAAATATGAAGCAGTTGATTTTTATCTCACCGAAAAAATAAGTTAATATCATACAAAAATCAATTTAGAATGAAAAATTATAGCAAATTAGAAATAGCTGCTGTTTCACTGAAGGAAAGGTGTGGAGAAGGGAAGAACTAGAGGTGTTAACTGATTCAATGCATTAAATATCTATTGACTATGAATGAAATATGTTTAGGCAATTGAAAGACTGAAAATGAAAATAAAATTTTTCTCTCCAGGAACCCACGGAGATAAATGCAGATCTACTTAAAATCTGTGTGCTGTAACAATGGTAACATTTAAATTCGATTTGCCCACTTCATCGCTCTGATGTGGAAAAAAGTGAGACTAAATACGAGCCTTTCTAGAATGTTTAAGATTATAAAACATTAGAATCAATATAATACTGAATAATATACACATTATATATATTTATTGGGATTATCCTTTCAAATATGATAACAGATCCCACTGTATCTTTATATCTTCCAAGTGTGTCCAACTTCTTATTTGAGAACTATTTTGTTTATTTGTGATGTTAGGTAGCATGAAAATTATGCACAGACCTTTTTTTTTAACTCATCAGCATTTATTAGTGTTGCATATTCAATGCGTGGCACAAGACAACTCTTATTCTTCCAAAGTGAAGCAGAGAAGAATAAAGGTTGGAGCCCCCATTAATAGGACACACTTTTGGTGCTGAATTTTAATCGAATAAATGCTTTTGCGTGTCTTATTTTCTGCACTAATAAAAAACTGTTATTTTCATCCTAAGTTTCATTTAGATGACCCAGAAATCTTATTTCAAGAGTGCCCTACGTATTTGGCACGTAAAAAAATCTGAATTTGGGGGGCATTATTTACATAAAGATTCTTTAGGATTCAAATGCCAAAAGCAGTTCTTAATCTGGGTAGTCTCAAAGATGAGATCAGTTCACGGAATTAAGACTTGGAATTGTACATTTGACATAATTACAAATCTCTGGAGGATTTAATTTCATTATGAGTATTTATGGGCCAACACTGTGACACAGTTCAGGTTTCTATTAATCACACGTGGCTGGGACATCATTTGATTTATAGTGTTTGGAGATACTGCTACCACAAGTACCATCATCACGGAAGACCTCGTTCAGACTTTTAAGGCTCGGGAAATGTATTTTTCAATTTTTATATATTAAAAAATGAGTTCATCTGTCGTCAGATAATTCATACTATCTCCTAAGTTACTCTTTTTTAAAAAAAAGTATATGCATTTTACAACGAGCTTCTGTTCTCGCCTTATAACATCTGGGTCCACGAAGGGTTTTAACTTCTAAGTGTCGCAACAGAATGTCCTAGAAAAGTGTTTGCAGAACAAAATAGAAGAGTGTGACAAGCGGAGTTAATTGTGAATTTTTGACTGAAGCGCCAAACGACAGGAGGAAGAAAAACTGTGCAGACAGTATTTGGTACAAGTTAACACTTCTTGAGAACCTGGAGTCCCCAGATCGGTTTCTGAAAAGGATCTATAAACCCACTGGAATAATATTTGCACTTTTAAAGAAGTGAGGAATTGCATGATTATAGTGCTGGGTACAGTTTATGGGCTTGTTTACCATAACATTAAATCTATTAAAACATGTTTTGCCAAGAAAAAGAATTTATAAGAAGCCAACAGAATTTTCAAGAACTCTCGAACAAATATTAAAATCTTTAAAAACACACCAACGGTTCATTTGGGAAAAATCGTCTGATGTGAATCTTTTATTATTTGTAAGTTAATACAATTTATTTATCTATCTACTCGACAATTCATTCAATGAACAGCTGTTGAGTTTTATTATACGCCAAGAAATAAGCTTTATTCTCTGGGAGATGAATATGAATGTGATGAATATGACTGCTATGATTCCTTTCCAAAAGCTATTGGTTCATTAGCAATTTCTCAAATTTTTTAAGTGGTAGTTTTCTTCTGTGTTCAGTGAGGATAATAATTTGAACCTTGCTCATAGAGATTAAATCAACTGTCAAGCACAGCGCCAGATACGCAGAAGCCTTGTCCACGTTATAAGTTATATTAGATACGATATGTTTTACCCTGTGGAGTTTAAGTGAATATAAGAAATATGCACAAGGGCGGTGCCTGTGGCTCATCAAGTAGGGCACCAGCCCCATATACAAAGGTAGTGGGTTCAAACCGGGCCTCGGCCAAACTGCAAAACAGAAAAATAGCCGGGCGTTGTGGCAGGTGCCTGTAGTCCCAGTTACTTGGGAGGCTGAGGCAAGAGAATTGCCTAAGCCCAGGAGTTGGAGGTTGCTGTGAGCTGTGATGCTACAGGACCCTAAAGTGAGACTCTGTCTCTCCAAAAAAAAAAACCAAACCAAAACAAAACACACACAAAACAAAACAAAACAAAACACAAAATCATTCCTGATTGATAAAAGGCAGGGTAGTGTAGAGAGCCATCTGGGGGCCTAACTACACACCGGCCTCCAATACTAACTATGTTTCTCCACACAGCCCCCACCCTTCACGGTCCTCAGGTCTGAGCCCTCCGGTTACCCCACTGTTATGACATCTTGTGTGTCTGGTCTCCGTTTCTATATAAATCTCCTTTGGATTTTATGCTCCTTCCCTCCATCATCTCTTATGGCCCCTCCTCTGTCCTCACTACTTGAAGACATTTTTTGAGATAACCTTGATTTTAACCAACCCTCACCTGGCTTCTGAGGCACAGGACTCCAGCCTCAGTCATTTCCACGATTCCCTATTTCTCCATCTGCCTTAAACTGAAATAAACACGGAAGAAAACATGTGTTTATTCAGGCAATGATGTGGAGTCTAGTTTTGTTATGAGGAGTGTAGTTTTTCTTGCGACAGGTGCAAGATAAGAAGGTGTCCACATGCTCAGGGAACATGTGCATTGTTATGCTGAAAAGAGCACAGGTCTGGTTTTTAATTCATTCAACAAATAATTATGGCGTTTTTAGACGAGTTCGGGCATAAACAAACAAAAACCCTACAGGGTTACGGAGTACAATTTCTGATTGAGAGAAACAGAAAAGGACCCAGGAATTCACAATTTCCACTGACGGTAAGTGTCATGGTGAAAAAAAACATAATAGATTCCGAAGGGTAAGGCTGAGTTTCATAGATACGCTGATATCTTTGAGAGGAGCCTTGATGAGGTATTAGCAAATATTAGGAAGACTGACATGCTTGAGATGAGCAAAATGGATTTGAGAGAATTCAGAGAGGGACAAGGATTAGAAAGAAGAGTAAGATGGTTATTGTGATCACCCAGAGAAGAGGAAAGTTAGGACTGTAGGAAGGCAGGAATGGGCACAGAGAGTGAGACTCTGAAATACTTCAGGAAATTAGTCCAATTGTTTTAAATTATCAGGATGTGGAGAGAAGGAATAGAACACCATCAAAGTGGACAAAGGTGGCTATTATCTCGAGCAGATAAAGGGAAAGTCCGGGGAGAGGGACAAAGATAAGTTCAGTTTAAAGCAAGCACTTATTTATTTATTTATTTTATTTTATTTTATTTTTTTGAGACAAGAGTCTCACTATGTCACCCTCCATAGAGTGCTGTGGTTTCGCAACTCACAGCAACTTCAAACTCTTGGGCTCAAGCAATTCTCTTGCCTCAGCCTCCCAAGCAGCTGTGACTGCAGGCACCTGTTACAACGCCTGGCTATTTTTAGAGAAGAGGTCTTGCTTTGGCTCAGGCTGGTCTCAAACTTGTGTGTTCAGGCAATCCACTCGCCTCCGCCTTCCACAGTGCTAGGATTCCAGGCATGAACCATGGTGCCCAGCTAAGGCAAGCATTTAGATTAAAAAAAAAAAAAAACTTAGTAACTATTCAGCTTTTAAATCCACAGTTTATATATAAGTCAGTTATCCTGTCAGGCGCAGTGGCTTATGCCTATAATTCAAAAACTCTGGGAGCGGGCATCACCTGTGGCTCAGTGGGTAGAGCGCCGGCCCCATATACTGAGGGTGGCGGGTTCAGGCCTGGCCCCGGCCAAACTGCAACAAAAAAATAGCCGGGCATTGTGGCGGATGCATGTGGTCCCAGCTGCTCACGAGGCTGAGGTAAGAGAATCACTTGGGCCTGGGAGCTGGAGGTTGCTGTGACCTGCATGATGCAAGGGCACTCTACCCAGGGTGACCGAGTAAGACTCTGTCTCAAAACAAACAAACAAACAAACAAACAAACAAACAAACAAACAAACACTCTGAGAGGCCCAGACGGGTGGGTTGACTGAGCTCAGGAATGAATGAATGAATAAATAAATAAATTTTATTATATGATTTAGTAGGAAAAAACTGCAAAAACATTGTCAAGGCAAACAATCTAGATAGAAATATGTTTTTGAAACTATTTTGACCATGATCCTATTGTCAAAAAATGCATTTTTTAAACCTAATGCAAAGACCCTTATACACAGACAACAGAAACAAAAGACTCCCCAAACCGTACCGACAGTTGTCACATGAGACTCATTCTGTCACGTAGCTTATTAGAGTATTCTAAGCTCCATTTATTAAATTAATTTCTTAATTGAATTATTAGTCTAGATACACAGATTAAAACCAGTCACTTCTCTAGAAAAGACAATCTATTTGAAGATCCTATCAATGATTAGGTTGAAGTTGGAGGACGGAGTAGAAACAGAAGAAGAAATCATGAAAGAAAAGAAGAGAGGGTAAATGGTGGGGTCACACTTATGTTGCATCTTAGAAGGGTGCAGGTAACACTTACCAAATGCAGAACACAAATGTTTTCATACAATAAACAAGAAAATTCCATTCAGGTTATGTTGAACAGTTGGATGAAAATATTTCAGATTGCATATGAAGCCAGCATATTGTACCCCATGATTGCACTAATGTACACAGCTATGATGTAATAAAAAAATACATAAATAAATAAAAAGCTATTTGCTATAAAAAGATAGAGACTCAAAAAATAAAAAGAAAGAAAAGAGCCTGAAGAAGCAAGAAAAGGGGAACCAGCTTCTGCTTTACAGAAGCAACGGAGGGGAGGGGACGACGGCAGAGATGGTAATTGGTATCAGATGACATAGCGTCTCAATGACGTTGAAGATGGAAAAAAAACACTGACTTTAGATAATGTCTTGACTTTAGTATGTTACAGTGAGACTAACAGACGAAGAGATCATTACGGAATCCTGACTACACCACGTTTTAGTTGTATAAAACCACTGGCGATGGCTCCGCTTCACAGCCCCAACCTTGAAGGCACGTGGCTCCCTGTAGGGAGGACGAATGGCTTCCAGACCGCGCTGGGGGCCGGTGCCCCTGAACTTCAAAGAGGAACAGGAAAACCTGAACTTAGATCCCCTCAAGGTACAGATTAAATTTAGTTTCAAAGTATTCGTATAGGCTGGCGTGTGGTTCATGCCTGAAATCCAGAAATGTTGGAGTTGAGGTGGGAGGATCACCTGCACCCCAGAGTTCCAGGTCCCAGTGAGCCAGGACAGCACGGTCAACTCCAGCCGGCCAACAGCAAGAGCCCATGTCCAGGAAAACAAAACCAAACAAACAAAACCCAAAGTATGTATCCGGATTGACGAAAAAGGTTCTACAGAGAAAGGGCTGGGAGTAGCACAGCGTACAGACTTCTATAAACGACATCTACGTATTATTATATTTTGTTTGCTTGTTTGTTGGAGCACGTGTTGCTGGAAAAGTCTGAGAAATGTTTATAAATCCTTGTCATGTGGCCGTGCCAAAAAGGATAAAGATTTAAAAAATGAAGAGATAAGATTACACGCTGATGAAGAAAGAAGATTTAAGATGAAACTTGCTAATACAATAATCACATAATTGGTAACTGTAAAGATACATGAAAATGGAATGAGAGAAAAACGTAAGATACCATAACGAGTGGAAGCGAATTAATCATTTGACCCAATTTACTATCTGCTCTGACAAGGACAGTGTAAAGACAAAAGATATCAGTAAATTCAGTGAAGGCTCCGGAGGGGTTAGGGAATAAACAGTCATATGACTGATAATTTAGATGGTAGGGAAGTCAAAGCGTCTTGTTTAAGACTTACAATTACTTCTCCTTCCTAACGACTGGCCAGGTACAATTGTACAAATTGAGATGTGACTTCAACAGTCTGACGATTGCAGAGACACAGGGCACCTTTCCTACTTATGTATGGATTTGTTAAAAAAGTTTTAGCAGTTACAGATTTAGTTGGCTAGGTTCATTTGGGGGAAAGGATGATAGAAATCAGTGTAGGTTATTTAAAGTCCCTGTCTCGATATGTGGGCTGCTATTAAGAAATACCATAGACGGGGTGGTTCATTTATGGCAAACATTTATTCCGCACAGTTCTGGGGGACAGGCATTCCAAGGTCAAGGCACTGGCAGGCCTGGTGTCCACTCAATGAAGGCCCCATCCTCACAGTCGGTGACCTCTAGCTCTGGTCCCACGTGGTGGAAAAGGCAAGACAGCTCCTTGAGGCCTCTTTGATAATGGCACAAATCCAGTTCAAAAGGGCACACAGCCCCTACTCACCTCTCAAAAGCCCCACACCTCCTAATATCATAATGGTGATTGGGTTTCAACAAATAAAATCAGGGGGACACAAACATTCGTACCGTAGCAGCCCCTAAAACTTCCCTTGACGCTGATCTTGATTGAACTGATTTAGAATGTAACGTAGCAGTTAAAACTGCGTTTGAGTAATTACTCCACCACTGAACTAACTGCATGACTTTGATAAATTATTCAACTTCTCTGAGGCTTACTTCCCTCATCTGGAAAATTACCAAGCTGATGAACTCAAAGGTCCCTTAAAGTTGTACAATTTGTTGAATTTTTATTCTATAACATTTGAGTTCCTGCCCTGCATTTTCTACTAATTGCCAAGCATTTGGCAAGTCCCTTCCCTGCTTTAGACATTTCCTTCTTTATCATAAAACACAGAAAGGGAAGTAAATGATTACTAATGTTCTTACAGCTCAGAGTTCAAGATGAATGGGTGATTGATGATCTGGGCAATTCCAGGTTCTGTGAGTTAGGAGTTGGGATGCTGTTTTGTTGTTGCTGAACAAATAAATGAAAGAAAGGAAGGAAGGAAGGGAGGGGGAGAAGGGGTAAGGGGGAGGGGGAAGGGAGGGAGGGAAGGGGTAAGAGGGAGGGAGGGAAGGAAGGAAGGAAGTAAACCTTTTTTAGTGACAATAGGTTAAAGGCAGCAGTAAAATGGGCACCCATATATCGCTAATAGTAAAGTGCTACACATTTTATGTTAAATTTATTATTCAAAAAAATTCCTTAATGACAAATCTGCTACTTAAACTGTTAAACCACATTACATGTAACTCTTAATTCTATTTATTAATTATATGTGTTTTATTTTCATCAGATACAATAAAACAACTGAGTCAATGCCAACGTTTATTTTGTTAGTTTACCATGAATATCAAAAATAGTTCATAGTTTTAAATTGTCTTAAAATAGCAGGTGTAGACCTGCTGGAGGAAAAAATAAATCTGCATCCTAACTGTACATTCCCCCTTCTGTTACGTGTTGAGTTTTGCCCCCCTCCTCAAATTTCTATGCGGAAGTCCTAATCCCCAGTACCTCGGAGCAAGATTTCACTGGGGCGGAGGCCTTTACAGAGGTGATCAAGTTAACATGAGGCCATCGGGGCGCCTACCCCAACATGACCAGGGTCCTTAGAAGAGCCTTGGACACACGTAGAGGGAGGTGCCGACTACAAGCCAAGGAGAGGCAGGTGCGAAACATCCTTCCTCCCTAGCCATGAGCAGAAGCCCACTGCAGACACGCTGGCCTGTGGATTTCCAGACTCCAGGACTGTGGGAAAATAAATTTCCATGTTTAAGGGACTCAGTCTGTGGTTCTTCATTATCCAGCCCTAGCAAAATAAACATTGACATCTCAACGCTGCAGGGGAAAGCCATTCATCTACCCTTCCGACATCAACATACTTTCAGAGTTCACACAAGTGTGAACAGGATATCATAAATCCTAAGAAAAACAGTTCAGTAATCCATGCAAAGTCAAGGAAATCGGGGGGAGGGAAGGGATCATTGAAGCAGACACCGAGCTAATCTCTCTTAATTAATCTCCAAATCAAAGCATATTGAAGAGACCTCATGAAGAACTCGCACATCCGAGCCCTGTTGGTTTAGCCTTCTACTTAAGCTCCAACTTCTGTCAGTCAGACCAGATTTATCATCCTATAGCATAATCAAAATAATGCGTCATTAAATATAAACTTTAAGTTCACTTTAAAAAATACAGATTTACAAGCATCTTATCAATAATATATAAACTCTCGGCTCAGTGCCTGTGGCTCAGCAGACTAAGACGCCAGCCACATACACCTGACCTGGTGGGTTTGAATCCAGCCTGGGCCTGCCAAACAACAATGACGGCTGCAACCAAAAACAGCCGGGCATTGTGGTGGGCGCCTGTGGTCTCAGCTACTTGGGAGGCAGAGGCAGGAGACTCGCTTGAGCCCAGGAGTTGGAGGTTGCTGTGAGCTGTGATGCAATTAAGAACATCTGGGCTCCATAGGAGGAGATCAAAATACCACCATTAACAGGAATTGGGGAAAAGTTGATTCCAACATTCACAGTTGACTTTGAGGGGCTCACAGCTTTATGGGGGAAGAAACTGCAGATGTGGTGGAAACAGCCTGAGAACTAGAATTAGAAGCAGAGGCTGAAAATGCGACTAAATTGCTGCAATCTCATGATCAAAGCTGGACAGATAAGAAGCTACTTCTTAGGAATGACCAAGGAAAGTGGCTTCTGAGGTGGCGCCTCCTCCTGGTGAAGGCTGAGATCACAACAAAGGATTTACAGAAACTAAGCTGAGTAAGAGCAGCGGGGTTGGAAAGGGCCGGCTCCAATTTTGGAAGAAGTTGTACTGTGGGTAAAATGTTACCAAACAGCACCACCTGCTAAACAGAAATCTTGGATGAAAGGAAGAGTCAATCGGTGAGGCAAACTCTATTGGCTTATTGTTTTAAAGGGGTAGGGTTCTGGCCCCATATGCTGGTGGCGGGTTCAAACCCAGCCTCAGCCAAAACTGCAAAAAATAAATAAACAAATAAAATAAATAAAAATATTAAAAAAAATAAAAGGTGGCCACAGCCACCCTACCCTTCAGCAGCCACCACCTTAATCAGTCATGAAAACAACACCCTCCACCAGCAAAAAGTTTACTAACTTCCTAAAGGTTCAGATGATCATTTGCATATTTTAGCAATACAGCATTTTTAATTAAGGTATATATATATATATATTTTTAGGCGATACTGTTACACACTTAATAGACTACAGTATAGTATCCAAAATACCTTTTTATGCACTAGAAAATCCAAACAGTCATGTGATGTGATTTCTTGCAATAATTACTTCATTGTGGTGTTTTGGAACTGAACCTACCGTATTCCAACATAAATATATTTATATCCATATCTCTGTATATAAATACACACACATACACATAAACACACATACACATATATGTCCCTAAAGGGAATATTTCAGCTAAAAATAATTTTTAAAGTCAACCTCAGTGAGAATTAAATAATAACTCATACCTATAAGATACATTTTATGAGATTTTTAGGTCATAACTTATAAGTTTCTATGAGGCAGAAACAAAACAACTGTTACTGTATTTCATAGAGAGAAATAAGTGTAGCGAATATCTGCTTTTTCCTCAAGGGCTTGATCCATAGTCATTTAGCTAAAGTTTAGACATTTCAGATATTTTAAAATTTCACCTTAATTAGGTCAAATATTCTAAAGAGACTTTTGTATCTCCAGTCCGTCCTTATTCCCATGAGTTAACATTTTTTTGTAAAAAGCAGTAACTTGCTTATATTTCTTCCCAGAAAGAGAAGGTGTGTGAAGAAATCGAGGGTCTCTAATGGACTTAAAGATAAATGAGAATATAAACAAGATACAGTAGAGATAAATAAATCTGGATAAACGAAATATCTATCATCTTTTCAGACAAGCATTCCTTTCTCAAAAAATGTCCTTAAACTGGAAGATTGGAGGCAGCATTCACACTCTCAAAGTGATTTTAAAATGGCTTTGCTAAACAATGCACCATAAGCTGAATTAACTTCTATCTACTACCAAATAAGTTACTGAGCATAGGGCATTCCATCCTGATAGAAATGAATCTTGAGTGACAGAATTAATTTTCTCTGAATGTCAATCAAATACGATGGAACTGGCAGTGTAGCTACTGATTGTTTTATTTTTTTACTTATTTATTTTTTGAGACCGAGTCTCATTATGTCGCCCTCGGCAGAGTGTTGTGGCATCACAGCTCACAGCAACCTCAAACTCTTGGGCTGAAGTAATTCTCTTGCCTCAGCCTCCCCAGTTGCTGGGACTACAGGCGCCTGCCACAACACCGGCTATTTTTTTGCT
>CAUYRH010137847.1:0-13441 GCA_963574655.1 Perodicticus potto
GAGGAGCAGACAGCAAGGCGCCAGTGTTTTCCGCACTGGTGGTTGGTTCTTTTTCAAGCCGGTTTCTTCGTCCATCACAGCATCAGCACCGCCAGGGCCAAGGCAGTGGTTGTAGAGCTTTCCTGTCCTGCATCAGTAGGACTCTGCCCCCAAGACTCCCCAAAGCATTAGGAGACTGCTGAGTAGATAATGGCTGAGGACTGATACCTGGGAGGAGGGATGGCCTAGGCCTCAGACTTTAGGGCAGGAGTCCTCAACCTTCCTAATGCCCGATATATTGTCATTGTTACAAAGGGTCGCGACCCGCAGGTTGAGAACTGCTGCTTTAGGACCTCTTGAGCTCCTACTCTCTGAGGGTAGACTCAGTGAAGGGCTTTGAATGTTCAGGTGTTGACCCAAAGTAATAAATGCAACCTATATAGTGACTCAGGACATGTGCACAGAATGTGCTCTGGTATTTTCCCTTCCATCCCACCCCACTCCACAATATATTACTTCTATTTCCTGTTCTGAAAGCTGGCCATAGGCGGGCACGCCTGTAATCCTAGCACTCTGGGAGGCTGAGGCGGTGGGTGGATCGCCTGAGCTCATGAATTTGAGACCAGCCTGAACAAGAGTAAGACCCTGTCTCTGAAACTAGTAGGGCGTTGCGTTTGTAGTCCTGGCTACTTGGGAGGCTGAGGCAAGAGGATCACATGAGCCCAAGAGTTTGAGGTTGCTGTGACGTATGATGCCACAGCAGTCTACCCAGGGTGACAGAGTGAGACTATGTCTAAATAAATAAATATGGCTCGGCCTGTAGCGCAGTGGTGAGGGTGCCAGCCACATACACCGAGGATGGCGGGTTCAAACCCACCCGGGACAGCTAAAACAACAATGACAACTGCAACAATAAAAAAAAATAGCCAGGTGTTGTGGTGGGCACCTGTAGTCCCAGTTACTTGGGAGGCTGAGGCAAGAGAATCGCTTAAGCCCAAGAGTTGGAAGTTGCTGTGAGCTGTGACGCCACGACACTTTACCGAGGGCAACATAGTGAGACTGTCTCAAAAAAGAAAAGTAAATAAATAAGTAAATACGAGCAAACTGGCTCCAGCTCGTTAAATGGACTCCATGTCACTAGTGAGCTGCAGTCTCTACTCTGAGAGACGTTGAGCTGGGACACGCCGGCCACCTCCCCCAGCCGGCTATGCACAGGAGGGACTGCGCCTGTGCGTAGGAACTTGCCTCTGGAGCCACTATTCTCAGATTTGAGTTCTGGCTCCACCAACAATTAACTTTGCACCTTGAGAAAGTTCCTTAAACCCTCTGTTCTTCAGCTCCCCGTCTGTAAAATGAGGTTATTTATAAAACCATCTACCTCATAGGGTTGTTGTAGGACTATCTACTTAAATGTGAAACTGAGAACGGAGCCCAGGGCGGCGGAAGTGCTGTGTTAGCTTGTATGATCAAGGGGGCGCTCCTTCTCTTTCTCAGAGGACAGGCACGTGGAGGAGCATGGAGACCCAGGGTTCTTGTTCTCTAAGGCTCATGGTCCTGGGCTGGAGCTGTTTCTCAGGCAGAGGCACTGTGACTCTTTCCCAAGGCACGACACAACAGATTGGACCAAGAGATTCTTAGATCCTGGCTGCTTTGTGGCTTGGTGAGAGGTGCTGCACAGCAGTAGGCTCACCTCTGACACTTTCTGCCATGAATCTGGGTTTGGAAATTAGTTCTTTAAAAGAGTAACTGCCCGGATATTAGTCCTATCGCAGGCCTACGTTAAAGATACACACTTCCATGAAGCTTTTCTGATTCTCACGTGGAGAGACATTTTCTGTATAAATATAATAAATTGAATATAAATTCATATAAATTGGAAGCTAGTGTGTAGTCTTTTGAGTCTGACTTCTTACATGTAACGTAACGCACGAGATTCATCTGAGTTATTGTGTGTGCCAGCTGCTTGGTCCTCTTTAGCGCTGAGTAGTTAGTGCTGTTCCTTCCTATAGATGTATCAGTTTACCCATTCACCTGTTGAAGGCCATTTGCATTCTTCCAGTTTTTTTGAAGATATTGAATAAAGCTGCCATTTGCATACAGGCTTTTGTGTGGATATACATTTTCCTTTCTCCTCTCTGTGAATAACGGTAAGAGAATGGTTAACTTTATAAGGAACCACCAAACTGTTCTCTAACACCCTGACAGCACCCCGCATTCCCCATTCCGCTGCATCCTTGCTAGCACTCAGCTCCCCTCCCTGGCCCCTCTTCTCCCCCTCTCTCTTTCATTCTTTCTTTGTCATTAGAATAGGTGTGTAGGGAGTAAACTTCTGTTGAGGTATAGTGTGCATTACAGGAAAGCATACAAATTCTAAGTGTCAAGCATGCACTTCTCAGAGTGCATGCACCAGCGTAACCACCACCCAGATGAGAAACTAGAACATTAACCACTATACCGCACACACCCCTGTGCCTTCTCCCAGCCAGTACCCCATTCCAACGGTAACCCTATTCTGACTTCTGCGCTATAAATTAGGTTTTGAACCTTATATAAATAAATCCATATATTATACTGTATACTCCTTTACATGGCTTCTTTTGTTCAATATTACGTTTTTTGTTTCTTTGTTTGTTTTCTTTGAGACAAAGTCTTACATTGTTGCCCCCTGGTAGAGTGCTGTGATGTCATAGCTCATAGCAACTTCAAACTCTTGGGCTCAAGAGATCCTCTTGCCTCAGTCTCCCCAGTAGCTGGGACTACAGACACCTGCCATAACATCTGGCTAGTTTTAGAGACAGGGTCTCACTCTGGCTCAGTCTGGTCTCAAACTCATGAGCTCAAGAAATCCACCTGCCTTGGCCTCCCAGAGTGTCAATATTATATTTGAGAGACTCATCAACATTGCATGTAATTGTAGTGAGTTTTCTTACTGTGGGCTATTCCTTTGTATGTATATTACACAATTTATTTGTTGATGGTTATTGCAGTTGTGTCTAGGTTTTGTCTATTGTGAATAATGCTTCTGTGAACTTTCTTGTTGCCACTGGCAGGTCCCCAAGGCTTGCTCAGTTTCAGTAATTTGCTAGAAGGACTCACAGAACTCGGAAAGAAAGCTAGTATAATCTACTCATAATCATGGTTTATTACAGCGATAGGATAGATTGAAATCAACAATGGGAAAAGACACAGAGGGCAGAGGCCAAGAGAGCTCCAGGTGTGAGTTTCCAGCGGAATGGTGGAGACGGCATTTACTTCTCCCAGAAATGTGCTCATCACACATGAGGTGTCTAGAGATTGTACTGGAGGTTGGGCACATAGATTGGGTCACAATCATGTGGCTATTTTTTCTCCAGTTTTTCCAGAGGTTAAGCTGATACTGTCTGGCCCAAGGCTATCTGGAGTGGGTCAAAACCCCCAGATAAACAAAGATATTCTCGTCAAGCAAGATGGGCCAGGGGCTTAGGCTGCGATTCTCAACCTTTGGGTCATGACCCACAGGGACTGTATTAAAGGGTCACGGCATTAGGAAGGTTGAGAACCACTGGCTTAGAGGTTGACTCCTAGAAGCTGATCATGGGCTAGACCTTTCTTTGGGTAAAACTAACCCTTCACTGCCTGTTTGCATGTCTTCTGGGGAACAAAGGTAGCGTTTCTGGTGGCTAGTTATCTAGGTGTAGAGTTGCTGTGTTATGCATACGTTCTGCTTTAGTAGTTACCATCAAACACTTTTGCCAAGTGGTTGTAACAATTTACTTTCTTACGAGTATCTGAGAGTTCCAGTTGTACCCTGCTTCTCCAACACTTGGTATTGCCAGATGTTTCGTTTTATTTATTTTTGGCATTCTAGTGAATGGGTAGTGAAGTCTCACTGCTTTTAATTTGTATATCCCTGCTGAATAATGATGTTGAGCGCATTTTTTGAGCTTATCGGTCATTTGGCTATCATCAGTTCTTATTATTATCAACTTCCTGTACTGTGAATTAATTCAATTCCGTTCAACCGTTATTAAACCCATACCATGTGTTGAAGCAATGAGGAATATAACGATGAACAAAATGTAGTTCATTAACACACACACACACACACACACACACACACACACAGAAGAAGTAACCCCTTAGGGACTGAGCTGGAAGGAACCTTAACATACACAGAGGGAGAAATGGTGCAGAGGAAATGTGTGTGGTGTGCTACCAGTTGTGTGAAATATTTGCAGAAAAAATGAATGCATACATATATAGTCTTGAATATGCAAAAGCATTTCTCAGAGGAACAAGCAGAGACTATAATAGCTACTTCTAGAGGCAAAAGCCTAAGTGAATGGGGAATTGTGCAGGGGAGGAGAAACTTCTCTCCATTCTCATGTGGGAGCCATATACATCTTTTTACCTAATGTTTCAACCTTTTAAAACCATTATATAGAAATATTTGAGTTTTTTCTTTTTCTTTTCTTTTCTTTTTTTTTTTTTAAGAGACAGGGTCTTGCTCTGTCCCCCAGGCTGGAGTACATTGGTGTGATAACACCTCCCTATAACCTCAAACTCCTGAGCTCAAGAGATCCTCCTGCCTTGGCCTCCTTAGTAGCTGGGACTATAAGTGTGCATCACCACATCCAGCTAAAAAAAGTTTTGTTTGTTTTAAATAGAGACAAGGGCTTGCTACATTGCCCAGACTGATCTTCAACTCTGGCCTCAAACAATCTTCCTGCCTTGGCCTCTAAAGTGCTAAGTATATAGGCACGAACCCTGAACTTGACCCAAAATGGTTTTACTACATATGGGAAGAGATTGTGGGGGAGTTATGGACACAGACAGGAAAATTAGTAACTGCAGTAGAGGTGCTGATTCTAATCCAGTACTCTATAAAGGTAGATTCCTTAGTTCCTCGAAGTTTCCCAGAGAAACTAATTTCTATGCTAAGACTGAAGGGCCAGTGGTCTGGGAAAGAAAGGGGGAAATGGAAGGGTGTTCTTGACAGAGGCCAAGGCCTGGGTCTGGAGGTGGGTGCAGCAATTGTGGGCTTTGACCTGTGAGTAGTTCCATGTCAGAGAACAGGGATGTGGAGGGACAGGGGCAGCAGCAGGAAACTGGGGCCAGGTATTTTTTTCTTTCTTTTTTTTTAATTTCCACTGAGTAAAATGGAAAAAATGGCCAGATCTTGAAGCTCTGTAGACTCCGAATGCCTAAGGCTTGGGGAGTATATTAGTCAGGGATCTCCAGGGAAACAGAACCAATTAGAGATATATATACAGATGGTCCCCAACTTAACGATGGTTCAACTTAATTTTTAGACTTTCCAACGGTGAGATAGCAATACACAATCAGTAGAAACCATAGCCCCTTCATAAGTTGAGGAGCATGTGTGTAAATGCATTTTCTAGAAACAATACATGACAATACACTAATAGTATCAACAGCTAGGGAAAAAGGGAACTTCACTTGAGCCTGTGTCCAAAGTTTTTATTAGGACCTGGTCATAGAGACCAAGTCACAGTACTTGACTATCTGCGTGGCTGACCTTGGCCGCCATCCCCCCCAGGCGTGCAGCCATGAGGCCCCACATCACAAACCACTATTAGTGCAGACTGTCTGGTGTGGCCCAAAGTCACTCATTGGGCAGGACATTCCCAGGGCTTACAGATAACTTCCCAGGAGCTGAGAGTGAAGGCCAGACCTCTCTTTGGGGAAAGTTAATTTTTTAATGTATATGCCATCTCCTGGCCTTCGGCCAAGATTCTTTTACAGAAAATGGTCATACTTGTCTGAGTATCTATATTTAGTGTAGCATTTATATGACAGATAATAGTTTCAGTATATGTATGCTTGATGTTTGGAGGAGCCAGCATGGGGCAGGGAGAGAGTCAAAGAAATATTAATCCATCCTGTAAAGCCATCACATACATTTTCATATTTTTGTACTGATTTGAAAACTCACTGCCACCTTGATCTACCACTATCTGTACCTCTGGAAAACTATTTAGCATAAAATTTAGCTGATGGTTAACTAAATCCAGTTTTTCCCCAGACCAGTCATTTCCCATCACCATGATACCCTAATGAGACTTGAACTCAGTCTCCTGATACATTTGCCCATCAGTATTAGTGTGATAATCTTACCAACAATGTAATGTTACATCATTGTACAATATGCTACAAGATATAACCTGAAAAATGAGTCAAAGGATCCTCAGTCTTTAACAATTGGTCCAGTTCATCATTAAATCATATGTCTAAAATGTGTCTTAGAGTGATTCCACTTGGGTTTGCAGACGAACATTCAACTTTGTCAGGTTCCAAAAGCAGGGGTGGTCTTACCACCTTGACCCTTCCAGGCATCTGGTATAATTGAGCCAACAATATAATCTCTTGCTCTGAGCTTCCCTTGCGGCATCAATGTAATATTAAATTTCCATCATTGCATAACCCCTTATTCACTCATCACCCTCAGCTACTATTCCTCCTTCTCACCATTTATCATTGTTTTTACCCAAGCTTCTCTACATTAGGAAGAAACATTACATCCAGCCCCTGTGCTGTACTAATCTAGACAGTGCCTCTGCCTCAACCCACTCCCATTCAGACAGAGTAGGGCTGCATAGGGACAGAACCAGGAGGCTATTTAGACCATTAGGTGCATGCACTGTCAATCCCAAATTTGTAAGATGAGGTGAAAGTAGAATTTGACCCATTAGGCTCTCAAGGTTTAAAGATGTAGTTGCAGTTTTTCTGCTTAGGAGTTATCCTTGCTTCTGGCACCCACATTTGTAGCACTGGACCCAAGATCACTGTACCAGTCAGGAATAAAGAAAGTGGAGGTGGTATGAAGAGGAATCGTATAGTTGTACCAGTAAACTCTCTCGCCTCTTTTTCTCTGGATCCTCTCCCTGGATCTTCCAGAAAAGAGAGTAAGTTTACTTAGGCATTTTGTGCCTCTGAAGGCAGGAGAGGAGTGTATCTAAACTCAGCCCTCTCTGCAATGTGGCTGCTCCCCCATTTCTACTTACCTCATGGGCCCCAGTGGCCACTTCAAGTGAGGGCATCAGGACATCCACTTGCGGGTTTGAGCCAGCCTCTGATCCTGGAAGGAGGGTCATCCGATGGCCATCAACATGTATTACGTTTATGCAGCTCTTACCTTCCTAGAGTGATTTCCATAGGGTTTTGCCCTATGTGGAATTATCTCTCGAGTGGAAAGTTTCTGGTCCAAAATCCTGGTGGTCATCACTTTTGTCTAAAGCTCTACTTTGTATAAGTATGTATGGCAAACACTTCCAAAGTCAAATCTGAGTATAGGTCATAAGGTAGCATAGTGAAAGTGATCACTTTGTGCAATTTGGACATAGCCTGTCTTTCTTCAAGCCTCCATTCAAATATGACCTTCTTTAGTAGATTTTTGGAGCTAGCAATATTCCCAGGTGTAGAATACATATCCTCCAAAATCCAAATAAATTGGCCAGACCTAGATTTCTAACATGTTATTGACTAGAGTGGTAAACTCTTTTTGCCCACCAGGTATCCTACACTGTTTTTTTCTTTTTCTTTTTTTTGAGCTAGAGTCTCAAGCTGTCACCCTGGGTAGAGTGCTATGACATCACAGCTCACAGCAACCTCAAACTCTTGGCCTTAAGAGATTCTCTTGCCTCAGCCTCCCAAGTAGCTGGGACTACAGGTATCTGCCAGAACACATGACTATTTTTTTTGTTGCAGTTGTCACGGTTGCTGTTATTAAACATTGACTTAACACAAAAACATTTGTTAAGTAAAAAGAAATACATTTACAACCAAACACGTCTTAATTTACTACCAAGTTTAAGGAAAAAACTCCAAACATTATCATTACCTTTAAAGTCCCCTGTCGACCCCTCTCCCAACACCATCCCCCTCCTTCTCCCTCAGAGGTAAGCACCATCCTGAATTGATGTCTGTTGTTACTTGGCTATTAGTTTTATCATGTGGGGTTCAGAAAACCCCAAAACTTACCTGGGCAGAAGCAAATGCCTGCAGAGCTGATCTTTCCTTATCTGATTAGGCAAAGTTCAATGCTGTCACCATCCAGGGAAGATTAACTCACAGGAGAAGAGACCAGTGGTCTGACCCCTCCATCAGAGACCCTTTCCCCATGTGCTCCCAGTATCTGTGTAATAAGACGGCCTTTGACATCAGGGTTTTCTACCCTCACCCTCCCATGGCTTATCACCACCAGCCGTCATGACCTCCTCGACTGCCTATTCTTTTCTGTGTGTTATTAGCTTCAGTTTGATCCTTCTTTAAGTTTCATGTTGCTTTTTTAAAAAATAGTTTCATATTTCAAGTGGCATCCATGCACATGTGTACATAATACATTTGTTGCCTTTTCTCCTATTAATCTGTCTATAGTCAGTTTATTCCAGAGCTTGAAGTATCAAATCTTCAGAGCGTGGAAGGAAAGTCCCATTGTTCCTACAGTCACATACACAATAGAACCTCTGTAAGATGACTACCCAAGGGACTGTAACAAACTGTCACCATATGGAAGTGGTCAACATAAGGAGCTAGACCTACTGTACTGATGGTGCAGGTCCAGTCTCTGAAAATTCGGTCAACTTACAGAGTGGGTCAGTGTAGGGAGGTGGTCAGCTATGAAGATTCTACTGTATTCTTTTTCCCAAGCAATTAGTTGGCTTTTTTTTTTTTTTTAATTTTTTGAGACAAGGTCTAACTCTGCCGCCTGGGCTAGAAGTTCAATGATATCATCATAGCTCATTGCAACCTCAAAATCCTGGGCTCAAGAGATCCTTCTGCCTCAGCCTCCTGAGTATCTGGGACTACAGGCACACACCACTGTGCCTGGCTAATTTTTCTATTTTTTATAGAGATGGGGATTGGGGGGGCATCTCATTATGTTGCCAAGGCTGGTCCTGAACTCCTGGCCTCAAGTGATCCTCCCCCCTTGGACTCTGAAATTGCTAGGACCAATTTGATTTGTATGCTTTTGATCTTTATACAAATGGAATTGTAGGGGAAGAAAAAAAATTTTTTTCTTCTACCCTCTCAGCAGGCTGAGCCTGCAAATAAAACTGATAAAAGACAGATTAACAAAAGAGAAAATAAAGTTTTATTTATTTATTTATTTTTTGAGACAGAGTCTCACTATGTCATCCTCAGTAGAGTGCTGTGGCATCACAGCTCACAGCAACCTCAAACTCCTGGGTTAAAGCAATTCTCTTGCCTCAGCCTCCCGAGTAGCTGGGACTAACTACAGGTGCTATTAGACTGGCTATTTTTTGGTTGCAGTTGTCATCGTTATTTAGCAGGCCCTGCCTGGGCTTGAACCCGCCAGCCTCGGTGTCTGTGGCCAGTGCCCTACTCACTGAGCTATGGGCACCAAGCTGAGAAAACAAAGTTTCGATTACATTCTTATGCACAGAGATGCTTAAGAACACATATTCCTATTCACTGAGAAATGAGACTCAAGGAGGTGGCTAAATGGTTGAGGCTTATATACCATCTAGACTCGGCAAAGGAAGCAGGGTTTGAAGATTCTGGGTGGAAGAGGCAAGGTGTGGGAAGGGGAGGGAGGAAATACAATGGTAAATAGGGGAGGAAATATTTGGAAATATCTCATTTTGCAGGTAAGAGTCTTTCAGGTGATAAGAATTGTATCTTTCTAGTAAGGGGACATCTTTGATAAAAGTAAATTTCCTTTACAAAGGGGGATTTTATACTGTATTTTAAGGGGGAGGTGAAGAGCTTCCTCTGTTTGCCTTTAACTCAAAATAATTCATGTGCTGAAGAGGCATATTTTGGGATGGCATATTCCAGTACTCCTCAGAATCCTACTGTATATATTATTCCGCAACTTCCTTTTTCGGGGTGTTGCTGAGATTATTTGTGTCATTGTGTGCAGCTATTTTCATTGTTTATCTATTATACTGTTGATGGACAATTGGGATTGTTTTTTTCTGTTTCTTGATCTTACCACGGATATAAACAAACGCATGTGCAAGAGTTTCTCTTGAATGTACGCCCAGGAATGGAACTGCTGACTCACCAGACATGCACATTCTAAACCTTAACAGGTAGCACCAATTGTGTTCCAAAGTGTGTGCCACTTCTATTACCACTAACAGTGTATAAGTGTTCCAGTGATTATACATTCTCATTGACACTTGATACTGTGTTGTATCTTTGTGTACTACCATGCTGTTCAAAGTACAAGCTTTAGACTTATGATAGGTTTTGCTAAATTTCTCTACAAAAAGATCTTACTGATGTATACTCCCACTAGCATTATATAAAAAATTGTTTCTCTTTCTCTCTCTCTTTTAAGAGACAGGAAGATCTCTTGAATCCCAAACTTTTGGATTCAAGAGATCCTCCCACTTCAGCCTCCTGGGTAGCTGGGACTACAAGTCCACACCACTATCCACTATTAATTAAATATAAATTGTTATATTTAATTTTTTAAATTAAATGCTATAATTTAAAAGCATTTGTTTTAGGAATGAGGTCTTGCTATGTTGCCCAGACTGGTTTCTAACTCCCGACCTCAAGCAATCCTCCTGCCTCAGACTCCAAAGTTCCGGGACTATAGGTGTGAAACATCACACCCAGCCTGAAAAATTCTTTCTTTACACACTTAGACAATGACCTCAAGCAATCCTCCTGCCTCAGACTCCAAAGTTCCGGGACTATAAGTGTGAAACATCACACCCAGCCTGAAAAATTCTTTCTTTACACACTTAGACAATATTGAAAACTTTAATTTTAAATATTTACCAATTTTAAACTTAACATTGGCCAAATGACAAGGTGAAAAAGTTATCTAATTTTAGTTTACATCTTTGTTCACTAGAAAATTTGTACAGTTTTAAGTTTTTGTGGTGTATATATTCTTATATAAAATACCCTTTCATAAAAATTGTGATATTTGTGAATCTAAGGTCAGAAGCATGAAAATGGAGCATCAAGTAATGAAAAGTTGCCAGAGTACATAGGGATGGTTCTGTGCAGAAGAAAAGACAAAATTAACTCTGGAGATTTTATTATTTCAATTTTACTAAGGCTCTTTCACTCCAATTGAAAGGAACCTACAGATATAATATTAGATTTTGACAGACTATCAAATTAAATTTTGTTTTCACTGTATGAAACTTAGAAGTCATATGAAACAGAATTAGAAAGATGTTTAAAAATAGCATTTACATAATTGGATTGGATTGGAGCACATCTACAAATAACTGTACAGAGCCTGTCCATTTTCTCCAGTGATCTCAAAACAATATCCATATTATTTTTTTATGTTGTATGATGAAAAACACTGAAAGCACAGGAAGATAAATGATCTTTGCAAGGTCACAACCAGTCAACATGAAAATTGAGAGTGAAATTAATTTTCGGTCTATCATTCTGGCCCAAACTCTCCAAGCCCCCTGCAAGTTTTTTACTTTATTAGGAATTTAAGTGTTTCAAAAATGAAAGTGGTTAGCCAAAAAATTGTTAGTTAAAATACAAAACAAAAACATTAGCTTTGAGAGTTTCTGAAGTGTTGAAAGCCAAGTGTTTTAATGCTAAAATCCTTGACATTTAAAAGGCTCAGGAGCCAAGCCTACTGAAAGCCAACTAACATGCAAATTATAACAATTTATTTCTCCCAGGCTTTGGCATGCTTCCTATTGGTGCCAGAAGTAAAATGAGATATTTGAGATTCAAACCCTTTGGAAACTTGTGTAAATTAGCACTAGAACTGTATTCTCCATAGAAGAAATATCCTTGCATCATGTTTCCTGCTCCTTCCCTAGGAACTAACTGGACTTCACACCCAATTTCAAGTTAGGTGGAGGCATCAGCTGTGAGAAACATCCATTAATTTACTCAGGCTGCTCTTTTGGTCCTAATGCTCAGACAGTGTTATCCTACGCCTGCCTTCTGTCTTCTTTCCTCACAAGTTGTGTAGATACCATTTTATTGTCAATAATACAAGAGTGAGGATGAGAAGCAATGAACCGGTATGGTTGTCAATTCAAACCCCAATGTTAATATTTTGGCGTAATGGTCTTTGCTTAAAAAAACAACTACCTAAGCACCTCAGTGTTGTCAAAACTTCCAGGAGGTTTTGGTCTGGGTCCAGTTGCTTGGTCACACAAAAATCTGATTGTTGAGACAATGGAGATTGCCAAGGAAGAAAGCAATGTTTGATAGGACAGATGTCTTGCCAGAACTGGAGAAGCTGCCTGGAATCTGTCTCTAAGGGAGGTCACTGGCTTCTACAGGTCACGGTGTAACTAACAAGGGGCTACCTACACACAGGGGCAGGTTGCACCGGATGGTGAGTCTTCAGGAAGACTGCCCGGGGGCCTTCAGAATCATCAGCTCCTTTGTCTTGTAAAAAAAACCACCATTTCTGGTAAACAACTCAAAAAGGTCAGGTAGTTAGTTAAGGGATAGGGTTATATAGGGATCGTTGAAATTTTTCAATGGGGAGCAGATTACCCTGGGAGTTTGGAGAGGAAGGATGAGATGGACAATATGTTGAGTTTTTATGTCAGGGAATTTGACCCTCTTTATTGCAGAGTAAAAACCATGTTGTAGTGTTCTCTTTCGCCTTCCTTCTTCCAAAGCTAAAAGAGTTTGCGGTTGTTCAAGAGCCCTCCAGATTTCATTCTTTCACAGCCTATCTCCTTTCACTGCCATCTCACACTCAGTGTTTTGAGGGATTCAAGCATCAGTCTAAAGTTAGAACAAAATAACAAAACTGGAAATCATTTTGAAAAGCTAAAAACAGTGTAGGGGGGAAGGAATCTTTTCTTACCCATTGCCAGGTTCATGACTATGGCCCATATAACAAAAGACAAATTAATAAAAGTATCAGATTAATTTACTGTACATTTTACATGACATGGGAGCTTTCAGAAATGAAGACCCAAAGAAAAAGGGATACTTGCGTATTTTTATGCTTAGGCTTAATGAAGAATGAACAGTTCCAGAGTATGACTGGACAAAAGGGTATGGTCTAGTGGGAACAAACTAGAAGAAAGGCCTGCTTGTTCAGATTCTTCTCTGTCTCTCTGCATCTTCATGGATAAGAACATTCCATTCCTCCCTGTATAGGGTGGACACCTCTGGAATGAAGGTTTTATGACCTGCTTTGTTGTGCCTGAATTTCGGGGTACCCCCCAGAAGAAACTCACACCAGGCACACCGATGCAAAAACAAAGGGTGGAATTTATTACAAGCTTAAGACCGGACCGTTCAGCCCCGCCTAAATGGTGATCTGAATGGCCCCGAGGGGTGGGGCTGAGGTATTTTTATAGTATACCAAAGGGAAGTTGGGAGGGGAGGTAATGCGATAAGGGGAATGGGATTAGGGACGGTTGGACAAGGGATGAGTCCAGGTGTCTCTTTACGTGCTGATTGGATACCTTGGCGGCGCCAGGAACGGGTGGGTGGTTGCTAAGCAGGAAGGGGCCGGTGCTGATCAACC
>CAUYRH010137849.1:0-24833 GCA_963574655.1 Perodicticus potto
GGTGGGATCACACTTACGGTGCATCTTAGAAGGGTACAGGTGAAACCTACTAAATGCAGATTACAAATGTTTTCATACAATAAACGAGAAAATCCCATGAAGATTATGTCAAACAGTTGGATGAAAATATTTCAGATTGTATGTGCAGCCAGCACATTGTACCCCATGAATGCACTAATATACACAGCTATGATTTAATAAATAAATAAAAATAAATAAATAAATAAATCAGATGGTGATTTATTACACCTGCGCAGGGGACTGCCACTCCTAGGAGTGGGCAGTGGCGAAGAAAGGCACAGGCTGATTTTTATACCCTTTTTGTGCTGATGTGGCAAAGCAAGTGTGTACTGAAGCAGAACATGACTGTTAACTCAGGGCGGAGTTACAGCATGGAAGTTACTGGGGTAACTGGGTAGATGCTTAGTTAATGAGATTGCAGGATCAAATGGGAGGTCTAATTTGAATTCTTTGATTACTCCCCATACTTCCTTCCAAAAAGTTGGTATTAGTTGCAGTCTCACCAACAGTGTAAAAGAGTTTCCTTTTCTCCAACCCAACATCTACAGCATTGAGACTTCGTGATGGGGGCCATTCTCACTGGGGTTAGGTGACATCTCAAGGTAGTTTTGGTTTGCATTTATCTGATGATTAGGGACAATGATCATTTTTTCATATGCTTGTTAGCCATTCATCTGTCTTCTTCAAAGAAGGAACTATTTATGTCTCTTTCCCAATGATATAAGGGATTGTTGCTCTTTTTTTGTTGTTGATTCATTTGAATTCTCTGTCGATCCTAGTTATCAAGCTTTTGTCCAATTCATAATATGCAAATATCTTTTCTCATTCTGAAGGTTGTCTATTTTCTGTGGTTGTTGTTTCCTTAGATGTACAGAAGTTTTCAGTTTAATTAAATCCCATTTGTTTATTTTTTGTAGTTGTTGCAAATGCCATGGGAGTTCTCTTCATGAAATCTTTCCCAGGCTGATATCTTCAAGTGTTTTCCCCACACCTTGAAGATTTTTATTGTTTCATGACTTATATTTAAATCTTTTATCGATCTTGAATCAATTTTTGTAAGTGGTAAGGGTTGCAGGTCCAGGTTCGGTCTATTATATGTGGTTATCCAGTCCTCTCATTACCATTTATTGAATAGGGATTCTTTTCCCCAGCGTAAGTTCTTGTTTGGTTTATCAAAGATCAGGTGGCTGTAAGATGGTAGTGCCATCTCCTGGTTTTCTATTCAGTTCCAAATGTCTATGTCTCTATTTTGTGGTGATGCCCCCAGCTTTGTTTTTATTACTACGAAATGCCTTGGCTATATGGGAATTTTTCTGGTTCCATACAAATTGAAGAATTATTTTTTTCCATATCTTGAAACTATTATAATGGTATTTTAATGGGAATTGCATTGACTCTATAGATTGTTTTGGGAAGTACAGACATGTTCACAGTGTTGATTCTTCCCAGCCATGAGCATGGCATATTTTTACATTTGTTAATATCTTCTATTTTTTTCTTAAGGTTTCAATTAAGGTTACAATTTTGTTTGTAGAGGTCCTTCACCTCTTTTGTTAGGTTCATTGCCAGCTATTTCTTTCTTTCCTTCTTTCTTTCTTTTTATCACTTCCAGGAGTCCCATGGTTGAGTCTTTGGGTTTTTAAGTATAAGATCATATCACTGGGGAAGAGTGAAACTTGGACTTCCTCTGCCCATGTTTGGATACCCTTTATTTCTTTCTCTTGCCTGATTGTTTTGGCTAGACCTTCCAGCACTATGTTGAATAGTAGCAGCTAGGACAACCTTTTCTGGTTCCAGTTTGAAGTGTAAAAGCTTTCATTTTTACTCCATTCAACATAATATTCACTGTGGGTTTGTCGTAGATGACTTTGATCAGTTTAAGAAACATGCCACCATGCCTATATTGTTAAGTGTTCTAATAAGAAAAGGATGGAATACACCTCACAGAAATAGTGATCTATCTCATTAGGAATGCACAACTGTAAGAAGGTACGAAGAAGCTGAGTGGTAGAGTGACTATATCCCCCAGTACAAGCTATGACAACTGTGTAACATGGTTGCCTCTTCATGGTGACGGTGCAGTGCAAGGGCTTGCAGACAGCCACCGAATGGTCATGCACCAAGCTTGCTAGAAAGAAGATCTCTATGGCTGTAAGGAAGTGAATGATAAACAGCTGTATCCTGTGTTTATTACAGGAAATGATCTTTCCTTCTGCCAGTAAATCAGACATTAGTTTGGGCATCACTGTGGATGGACAGCAAGGTCTGAGAGTGAGAGCAAATTGAGAAAGAAACACATAGGTTGGTCAATTAGCTGAGCTCCTGTGATAGAAAACATTAGGAGCAAATTTCCCACCCAAACAGCAATGTGGCAAAATAAAAATATTGTGAAGCAGTCACCTGCTTCAATACTCTTATTTGGAGAGATTTCTGAGAGAAAAAACATAAAGACTAAATGTATTTCTACTTTCCATGGTCCAGAGTAGCGAAAATACCTAACAACCACCTGTAAATACTTAATAGAGAAGTTGATGCCAGAAATTCTATGGAGAATATTGATAATAAAACTAATATGCAGTATCATGAAACTATTTGGGGTGTTATTCCCAAATTTTCAAAAATGAAAACCTGATATTTAATAAAAGTATTTTTTTCTTGAATACTCTCATGATGATTTCAGGACACATGACCTTCATAAAAATAACACCTTCATAACACCCTCACTCAACTGTTAAGATGTTTGATAAGTTACTATTACTTCCCAAACATTAGCCAGTATACAATTAAATCCTCATAAAGAACACAGTTCTGAATCCTTACAAACTCAATATTTGATAAAGATGAAAGTTTAAATCTTACACAATATGTTTACAAAAATAAAGTTTGACAGTGCTCACTAGTCAAATGTATACTACTTCAAAATCACTAGAGTGAAGTAGAAGATAAAAATTAAAGACTAATATAAAAGACATATATATATATAAAATATGTGTGTGTGTGTATACAAACTGTATAATTTACTTAGTATACTGTGTATATAGTGGAAAATAAAAGTTCTCGGCAAGAGGACCATAAAATTGGTCAGAGTAATTTTTAGATTTCTTTTCTGCCTTGCCTTTTATTGTAGGCAATAAAATACTGTATTTTATAACAGAGGTATGTCTATTTCTACAGACATTTAAGCTATAATTATATACTTACTTGAACCAGGCAATAAAGCAGTAGTTAAAACTAAGGAGCAGAAGGCAGTTGTACCTGGATAGTTTTGCTCTTGACTATGGAAATCATATTTTGCAAGTCAATTTTTTTCTCAGTTTTTTGAATTTGAATCTACATTTCTCTTTCCTATTTCACCCAACTTATTCCTTTTGCCAAAACCCAAGAAGAATCTTGACACTGAATAATTCAGAGAAGAAAAGATTTGATAGTGCAGAGGAAAATGTTTATGTGAAAAGAAATAGGTGCGCCTAGATTCTGTTACCTAATTATATTACAGAGTGTGAATTTGTATTTTATTTCAAATCTCTGAGTCCAAGTTACCTCATCTACAAAACGAGGAAATGTGCCTGGACATTTTCACAAAATGGTTGTGAAATTCAGATAAATTAATAAATGGCCAATGTTTCATTAAGCAGAGTCTATTGATGTCTAAATTTGTTATTTAAATGCTAGTGTTAACAAATCAGTACTCAAACAGTTGTTAAAGGTACCGTCTGGTAAATTTGACTCCCATAAAGAAAATAAAATTTAGGGCTCATAAAAACTTTTAATTAAGAAAGAAACTTTGAGATTCACCAGTAAATCTACTAGTTAGAAAAAAACTTTTTAATTAAAAGTCAAATATAAAATGAATAAAGTAGTTTGAATCTCAACATCATTCTGCAAATATGAAACCAAGATTTGATTTATGAAAATCTATGCAATGTAGTTCATGTGGACCAGAGCTTCCAATAATTTATATCGCATCTCAAATGTATTTGTAAAATAATAAAATACTTGACCATTAGTCCAATTATCTTAACCATAAATGACCTTGAATATAATTACTATTTTTCTCTTTGCATGAAATTTGGGATGTGCCCTCTGTTGTAATCATATAGCTATATTTCCCATCAATTAATTTTTAAATTTCCCATTCACTACTCTCTTTTACATATCAAGTTAATTTTGTCACCCTCCAACTTAAAAAACAAAATCTATTGTAAGGAAAATAACATCTTAGAAGAAATGAATTTATTTCCAAGGCACAATTTTAAAACATAGAATTAATTTAGAGATAAACCATTGAAAAGTAATTGTACTTAGCATTCCTCCAATTATAGTAGCAATATGTAATATATTTACAGGTTAGGAAATATCTTCAGTCTTAAATAAAAGGTCTACATTTATTTTTAAACAATAAAGTAATGTTTTGAACAACTCTTACATGAATTCTTTTTTCATATAAATAGATGTTAACAAAAAATTATTTTAATTATGTACATGGAGATAAAAATCCACCTGAATTGTTATTTTATTCCCTCGAATAAATGAAAACTTATGGTTCAGACATGAAATGAAGCCTCTCAAGAAACGATTGTTATTAAGACACCTAGGAAAAGACAATTATACTGTTCTCGTTTATTGATATAAAATTCATTTTTCTACAACTAAATGTTGCCTGACTTTTTTTTATTAAATCATAAACACATAGATCATATATACATTAATGCATTTATGGGGTACAATGTGCTAATTTCATATAAAATTAGGAGCATTTACATCACATTGGTTAATATATACCTCATCTCATTTACTTAATTATTGTGTCAAGACATTTATTCTTTATACTGTGCAGCCTTAAAAAAAGATGGAGACTTTACCTCTTTTATGTTGACATGAATGGAGCTGGAATGTATCCTACTCAGTAAAGTATCTCAAGAATGGACAAAAAAAATATCCGATGTACTCAGTACTATTATGAAACCACTTTACAATCACTCACACTTTCATATGTTTCCTGACCTTCTAACCAAGCAGAGTGTCTGAATATATCTTGGAATCTCCAGTTGCTCCATTCTCAAGGACAAAGATAAAGTTCTATTTCCCTTCTTACCAGTTATCTCTTTTCTTTTCAACTTCCTCATACACTTAATGGTTTACCATGTATAAGCTGTCACCTATATTTCAAACTTGGTAATTTTAGAATTTGAGAAGAACTGGGGTTTCTATTCTTGACTCTTTCAAATTTAAGTATGAACTTATCATTTCATTTTCTTCCACCCTATAAAATTAGAGAAATAATATTGCCCAAATAAATTAGAGAGTTCAAAGTTTCAAATTTAAAGATTGAAGAAGGAGAACTTTGAAAATAATAAACACCGTGGAAACAAATAGAGTATTATATTCAGTGTGATGTGCATCCAAAAGTAAAAATATTTTAGAAATATGAATATACTTAAGGGTTTTTCAACAAAGTATAAATAGACCACCAAACTAGTATTTAGCAAATCAGAACCTGAATTCAGTTTTCTGAGTCTAGAGCCTGTGTAAAAAATGCAAAACCAAATAGGAAAAACTTAATGCAAAAATCTTCAGTATTTTCATATTTTTTGTGCAAATTAGATAACCTCCAAAGTTTCTGCCTTTGAATTACTTAGTTCCTTTTACTTTCGATATGTAGGAAACAAAATGGGGTAATAAATTCAACCAAAACTCTTTACATCTATAAAAATATAGGTGATAAAAAGACTCAATATGTTTGGCTCTCCCAAAATTGCATCCCAATCATGAAGAGTGAGAAATTTTTAGTTCATTTATCCAAAGAAAAAGCATTGAATTTCCTCTTGACTCAGACAAGGGTCATGCTGTCACAGCAGCTCCCCTGCAAGAACAGTGGGCTAGGAAAGAAGAGATCAGAATTTTTTTTTTTTTTTTTTTTTTATTTTAGTGCAGCTCATTTTAGAAACTTACTTCCTTGTTACAGTTTACAGGTCTGTTAAATAATGAATCTGGTCTCAATGATTTATACTTTTCAGTTATGATCTGCATAACCCTTGATTACTCTACTACTGCCAAAAGCGAATATTTATATAATCTAGAAACATAATCAAGTAAAACTAGGCAGGGCATGCTATAAATGTAGGAACTTAATAAAAATTTAAATACACTAACCATCAGTGGGTCTAACAATTTTTATGCTACCTTACAATTTGAGCCTTAAGATGTGCCTAACATTCTTCCAAACAGCTTATAGACATTAACTTTTTTTGTTTGTTTGTTTTTTGGTTTTTTTTAATTATTTTTTATTTTTTATTGAATCATAGCTGTGTACAATAATTCAATCATGCCGTACAGTGTACGGGCTTCAGATACAATCGGAGATATTTTCATCAACCTGATTGCGATAACATTCAAGAGACTTTCTCATTACTTTGTGAGAACATTTTTGATCCGTAACTCCATAGGTGTTTTTAATCCATGCATACAATTAAAATTATCTGGTGACTCTATATGTCCCAATGTATGCCATGCTTCATCGCTCATGGATGTTTACTGTTCCTTATCTGAACATCTTTGAAATGAGACTGCATCTTGAAGTTGATGGCATGCTGTAGCAGTGGCTATATGTTTTCTCTTTCTTAGTGATATATAAAATAAGGGTGTATTTTTAAATTAGTGGCACCTTAGATTCAATGAAATAAATTATTTTGAGCCCTCTAGTCCTTCTTTGAAAAGCCAGGCCCATACTTCACCATTTTCTCTTGAATGCTTGAAACCGCAGAACTGCCATGACCTTCGCAGAAAATGGTGACTTCTTGAATTATACAACATGGAAAATGTTGACCTTGGCAAAAGTCTTTCAAATTCAACACATTCAAAACTTAATTTATTATTTCCACCCTCTGTCTAATCTCCCAGCTCCCTTGAAATCTACTCCTCTGCCTATATTCTCTGTTCCAGTGGGCCTTACCATTATCTATTTAGTCTTGAACAAGCCAAAACACCTAATTACCAAGACATATTTTCCTCTCCAACACTCCGTCAAATACAGTCATCAAATTCAATTGGCTTTGTGATCTGTCCACTTCTTTCTATCTCCTCTGACACTTCCCTGGTCTAGAGACCATCACCTTCCCCAGATCTCTGCAACAATCTTCTAGCTGCCCTGATACATCCATTCTCGCCCCTTTCCCTGTTCATTTCCAGCAGTGCTGCACCTGTATTTAAATCCCTCTGGTGTGTACCCATTGCTGCATTGCTGGGTGTCCTTCCAGACGGTGTCTTCTAAGAGGTTCCACATTTCATTTTCAGGCCCCTACCATCATCCAAGGCCGTGTGCATATCTCATGTCCTCATTCTTTAGGTCCCTACACATGCCACTGAGCTCCTTCTTACCAGAGACCTGGCTCTCTTTACCTGGAATGCTCATAATATTCTCCTTACCTTACCCAAGACCATCCTTGGCCTTCAGATCTCTGCCTAAATATTTCTCCTCTGGGAGAGAAGAATCATTCTGTCACCTAAATCCAGGCAGTTCTCATCATATGCTCGTCTTTTTCTACTTGAAATTTTATATTCCTGGTTTATCAAGCACTTTATATGTATGATTTATATGATGATGTTCTTAAGGTTTGGTATCTCTAAACTCCATGAGAACAAGGGAAATTACTTTTTTATATTATTGTATCCCCAGTTATTAACAGAGTTCCTGGCACAGAGTAGGTACTCAGAAATACTTGTTAAATAGAAATTAGTCAAGATCTAATAGGATCAGATGATATCCAAAGTCCACTGTTTCTACCAAACAAGTGATTCTAAGATTCAGATTTCTAACATTGCTTATTATATTACTGAATGAGTTTCAGGCTTTCAGTTCTATCTGTATTATTCTTTCTAGAAATAGAGTGCTTATCCACCTTTATTTAACATTTATGTTTTTATTTTTGTTACAGAGGTGTTTGATTTTTCAAAATCTTTTTGTTTCTGCATAATTAAAAAATTATTTTTTATAAATACCATGAGGTTGTCACCTATCTCTCAGAGAGTCATTTTTTCATTTTGAATAAATATCTTTCCTTCAATTCTATAACAGTAAAAGTGATCGTCTACATTAGGAATTTATTATATTGGTGGTGAATATCTGCTCCTCTACACCCCTATGCCTTTATTTCAATTAGTATAACATTCTTATTAAATTAATACATCTATTATGTTGCCAGCATTTACATAACAGACAGAAAAATGTCTACATGGGGTCAAGTGAAATCATTTTGCCAAATTAACATTGTAGCTTTTTATAAGATCTTAGTAACTACTATTATTAACAGAGAGAAGGCACAAATTGAAACAAGATTTTTATGCTTTTCATATGATAAGTTTATTTTCAATTGACAAATCCATGTAGACAGCAGCCAAGCTTTCAAAATATACCTTACTCATGTATCCATAAAGCCATTCATCAGTTTTTACAGTATAAAGAATAATGTCTATTTACCTGGCTCTGTATATAATAGAGCAAAGGAGAAATATTAGGGGAACTTGAGAAATATTATCTAATGTGATTTTATCGGAATATCTGAAATGTTCTTTACACCTTTGAGGTCAAAGATATATCCCTGAATAAAGGGCCTTTATTCTAATGTCCAGGAAGATTCTAATTCTGTGTGATTCAGTCCTACTCAAGATACTCAGACCCACTCTGCATTGGCCGACACAGTGTGCCCTTTGCCGGTTAGCTCACTAGTCACGTTTCAATATCAGAAAGAAAACTAGTCAATGATGATTAGCCTCCACCAGTGCTCTGGCCAGTCCTTGCTCTTCTTTATTTCTAGATGTGTGGCTGTGATCAAATCACCTGTTCTCTTATCCTGTTTCCCCAACTTTAAAACCTACCCTGACTCAGTCACTATAAATATTGAATGTATTAATGTAAGAAAATTATATGCAGGAAAGGCACTGGACAAATAGAAAATTTCACTTGTGATGTGACGAGTACACACTTCCATTCCAGCTGGTTCGAGCTCTCCGGACTGCTTGTCCACCCACTGGCAGTCCTCCTCCTAGAGAGTTCACCCTAATTGATGAGCCTTCCCTAAAGCATCACCTGGGTCATCTAATTCACCAGTACAAAGTTCTGATGATGCTCCATAACTTGACAAGTGAGTTAAAATCCCACAGTCTAACAATTCACATCCCTACTACATAGACCCAGTCCTCTGTAGTACGAGGCAGATAAGCACGTTGATGCAATGGGGGGAGACAGTCAGTAGTGCTAAGCAGGGAGGGACCTAAGACCAATTTCATAACTGGTCATGTTCTTAATAAATATTTCTCTATTTCAATGCCTTTGCTCATCTTTTGCTGGCTGCCTTCCTAGAAACTGGCTGCAATTTGGATATGGGAACATGTCCAGAGGATCTGCATAAAAATTATCAAAGAACAGAAAGCAAATCACCTTGGCTAAGAGTCCACCTCACACAGTATACTTTGACTACACAATCTTTAAAATACTCCCACAAAGCTTATTAATCTAAGGCAGTATTTTGTGTTTGACAACCAAGGAACTAACCTAAATGACCAGTGAGAATAAAACAGATGAACACCAAGACCTTCTGAGGTCATTAGCTAAGGGAGAAACCCAGTACGCCATAGGGGTGGACAGGGCCTCAGCATCGATGCCCCAGGAGAGCAACTGCATTGTCACCCAGACACCCAAAACAAGGCCAGGAGCTCGTGCTCCCCCAGATAGGGACCTCTCAGCTACAGATGAACAAGTTCACGCCTCTACTGGTCTGGGAGACACTTGGGTGCACCTGCGCACAAGGAAGAAGAGATCACAGAGCAGACAGGTGATCGTCATCAGAGCGTATTCATCATCTGACTTTCAAGGGCCAATTAACACAAGTTAACCCCTCCTTATCTTAACACAAACATAGAATCTCACAAGTTGTCAACCTCGCCTATCCCAGACATAAAAAGGTCTTCCTTCCCTCATCTTCCCTACAAAATTTGTCAGAGATCTGCCATGTGTGCCGTACTAAGTGCTGAAGATACAGTTATAAGCAAGACATGTTTTTGAAAAGAAGATATAGCTCACCTCTCCGTAAGAATGAAGTACAGCAGTAATATCTACACTTATAATAGGTTCTTTGTCCAAAAGAACCTCAGAATTTTCACATCGATTAGCGAAGTGTTTAAGTCCTTTTACATTTTTACACTTGATTCTTTGACTAATACTATAAAATGTCAGAGCTAAAAATAACTATGCATGGGTGAAATGGAGAAGACACGGGAGGTAGTTTTCAAAACAAGGGGAGCAAGAACTAGGGACTTTCCATGAAACCTTGATATTTATTATATAATTCCATTTATAAAACGTTCTAGAAATGACAACATTATGGAAAACAAATTAGTGGTTCTTGGGGGAAGGAGGAGAATGACTAGTGCAAAGGATATCTCTGTCGTGATAGATCGTGATAGTTTTTACACAAATCTACATGCGTGATAAAATGGCCTGTCACTCATGTGAAAAAATGGTACAGCGTTTCTCAAACTCCTGGGTCTGGTCTATTCTATAGTTATGTAAAATGTAGTCATTGGGGAAACTGGATGAAATGTACATGAGACCTCTCTTTATCAGCTTTGCAATTTCCTATAAATCTATAATTATTTAAAAATTAAAAGTGAAAAAAAAAAGAAGCAAGTGCTAGGGACTTTCCATGAAATTGTCAGGTAAAATATTTATATAGAAATCAAATCTGCTTTGAATGTGCCTCAATTTCTTCATTATTGACAAGAGAAGTATAATAGTGCCCATAAAAGACCTCTGGCCAATTAGTTGGTGTTATATTTCTGTGATTTAATAACAGGAGACCGAAACTAATGTTTCGAAGAGAAAGCAAAAGCCTCGAAGCCAGCCACCTACCATCTATGTAAAGATTGCATTACTTCTAATTTCTATCACGTTGATTCTGGTTATTACCTTAGGTAAAATGAAAAATATCTCAATTAAAAATTCAAAAACTTCCCTCAGAAATTTTTTAAAGTAGTGTCATTAGAATAAGGCAAATTAGAATTGACACAAGAAGTTTCAGATATGCAGCAATTTTTCATGCTAATGGACTAAAGTACCTCTCGAGTCTTTCTTATCATCAATGTCTATGGTTATATTATTTCTGTTGAGGTAAAATTATCTACATAATGTCATTACCTAGGTCTCCTGTGTATAAGGATAATGGAAAGTGCTTCTATACTTTGCAAATACATTATGTTCTGGAAGAATATTAACATTTTCTTTTATATAAGTTCCTAATGGGAACACTTCTAAAACATTAAAATAATTGCTCAAAAATGCCTCTCAACTCATAATTGCAACAAATTTCATAAAATTGCAGACTTTGGAAGATATTACTATTTATTACATTTTGCATTGTTAAAATACCAGACATTCTGATTTACATTAAATATTCATCAAATTTATATATACATTATATGTGTATCTGTGATTTAGAGATCAGGAGGACATTATGATAAAATAAAGTGTTGAATAAAATATCTTGTCCATTACACAAAATCCTAACAGTATTATTTCGATCTAAAATAATCACATAATTAATTCTACCCCTAAGTTTGTTGATACAATTCTGGGCTCACAGTAGAACATGTTCTGTGAATCCATTTTTATAAGCCATGGCTCTTCAAGACTTAACCTATTTTAGCTTTTGTTAGTGAAAATGTAGAACCAGAGCAAGAAAAGAAATGTCTAAATAGAAATATTTAGACATCTCTAAATATTTGGGGCATGAGGGTATGAGGAGGCAATGGGAAGAAGCAGACTGCTTCACTTTAGCCTAAGGACAAGCCACATTCCCCAGCATGTTTACAAAATACCTTGTATTATTCTGAGGCTAAGAAAAAAAGTTAATGCTATGCTTCCTCATCTCGTCATCCTGATGTCAATAGCTCTAACAGGTTAAAACCATGGGAGAGTGGAAGTATTCATTGATTACTAGAACTAGCATTTCCCAAATCCCACTCACTGATTACTCCTTGAGTACAATAGGTATACAAAAAATATAAAATATGAAAATAACTTTGAGTCATTTGAAACATGGTAAAAATTCACATTTTTTAAAATGGTAATTTCTAAAAATATAAAAATTGATAATTCCTAGGTTTAACATAGATATAAGTTCCTCATTAATCAAACCATTTTATTGGAACCACTATTTAGTGCTAGTTCAGAAAATTATTTTTTTAATTGATAAATTATAATTCTTTATGTTTATAATTACAATGTATTATTGTGCTGTGTTTATATGCTATACAATGGCTAAATCTTGCCAATTAACTTATTTGTCACCTCACATTTTTATCATTTTTTGTGATGAGAATATTTAAAATCTACTCTCAGCAATTTTCAAGTATGCAATGTTGTCCACTAATTTTAACTATCAGGTTGTGCAAAAACATTATTAAATAAATGTTAAATTAAAGAATACATTTAATTAACTGTTTTAAAACGTGTCCCACCAGTGAGGAAATTGACAAATAAAATGTGACACATCATTTGATAAATATCTTTGGAACAATTTAAAAATAAGAGATTTATATCAAGATAGATGTAACCCAAAAATATAATACATGGAGAAAGTATATTTCAGGAATATAAAATATTAAATGCATGTCATGTATATTTTACTGTGTTCTTATCCTATAAAAGTTAGTTACATTTCAAAATTTTAAAACATACCAAAATAATATTTTATACTGCTCATAAATATCATGTGTAGAACAAAAATGGAAAGACAAGTGTGAAATTTATAATAAAGGTTTCCTTTAAAGAAGAAAACAATAAATTAGAGATGGGGGTTAAGGGCACTTCAAGTTTATCTGTAATGTTTTATTTATTAAATAAACATGTAGATAAATTTTTAGAAAACTTCATCAAAAAGTAAAAATTATCTTTCAACAAATTATCCTTACTCAAGCACGTTTCATTTCATCATATATTTTTATTCTTTCAGGAATCATTCTGTAGGTATAAACCAAAAGAAATTAGGTGTCTTGCAAACTATATAAACAAATAAAGGCTGCTCTTGGTCTATATTTTTTTCATAAGAATATAATAACTAATCTGACACAATCCAAAATATGAGAAGTATTTTTCATATTACGCTTATCTCTGCCATTCTTTTCTTGCTCTTTAAAGGACTAATTGAAATTGGGACAAATAGAATCCCTATCACTGAAATTCCACAAGTAAAAAAACAAATATGCAATCTATTACAGTAATGCAGACACCAGCGAGTCTACACTTTCCTATATCCCTAGGGAGGATACAAGTTTCACTTGTGATATTATACAAGTCACTACCCCACATCAGCTGGGATCATCATTGCAGGTCTGCTCCACTCTGAAAATAAGAACAGCAGCCCAGAGTCACAGCAGGCGTTTTATTTCCAGAACTACTTCAAGACCAAACCCAAGAGGACCACCCACAGCTTCCCTGACAACGCACATCTTGGTTTTATATGCTGTGCTCTCCTTTCATTGACATCTTTTACCTGCCTCCCTTCTCATAGACTCTTCCATTGCATAGTTACCCAAGACCCTAGTCTAGACTGAACTGTGAGTTCTCAACTTCTGTTTTCAGGTTCATCAATATCTTCACAACAAGCCCTATATGTCTAGGTGACACATATGTGGAATGCTACCAAAATTTTAGTCCATTTCCAAATCATGAACAAAAGCCTATTCTGTGCAACTCATGTGTCATGTATATTTTACTGTGTTCTTATGCTATAAAAGTTAGTTACATTTCAAAATAGGTAGGAAAATTCTCTCTTACCCAAGAGAGAAATTATTTTCGGACATCACACATGTTTTGCAAAACTGCACAATTTAATGGTGCCTATATAGTGACAGACCAATAATCATGAACTAGTGCCAGACAAACCCCAGTTTTCCCTAAATAGTGCTGTCTGCCTTGGCCCTAGCTGTTGAGATGCCCCCAATGCTGTGATCTGACTCTAGTATCTCCACTTCCTGTCATATGTTTTGTAGTTTTGTAGAGACAGATGTTTGCCATATATGTCTTCTGATACAACAAAAGCACTTCAATCTCTGGTTGAATGCTAAAATAATATTGACAGTGACATTGACTCATATGCACCATTTTTAGAAAACATGGTGTGTATACTAAACTGGACTACTGTCCCGGGTTATACCAATGGTGTTTGGTTGCCCTCAATGAAGGAACAAGTGTTTCTGTAACCATAAGCCTTCTTGACCACATATCCTTCCCCTTTGCACAAGAAAAATTTAGACTACATGAGTCAATTAGACTCCCACACTCAGTTGTCCCTAGAAGCACGGCTGAGAGTGTAAGGAATAGCAAACAGATAGCACAGACACGCCCATTTTTAGAACCTTGACAATGGTGATTTAGGTAAGTATTGAAGGGTGTTCAGAACCTCCAAGTTCAAACATTCAGTGCTACAAAGGCCATCCTTATGACTCATAAGTCTTCTTGCTCGTTAAGAGAATCCTACAAACATGCACAATCCCTAGACCAACGTTACCCTGAGCTCTACATCTTTAATTGCAACTGTGTCAAATATAGAGTTGGGCCACTCAAATCTTACCTTTAAGAAAGAAAATGCTGCTCAGCTTTGAGGAGCATAGGTCCCTGAACATCTCTAGCTGTTATCTTTTTGACAATCTGCCTCAACATTTAAGCCCAGTCACACTCTGCTCAGAGTGCAGTGGGGGTATCCACTCAGTAAGGTGGTGGCAGCCATAATCCTGTTTTTCTCAGGGCATTTCCAGCCACTGGCCAAGCAAGCAGGGCCATAAAAGACCTCCTCTTTCCACCCAAGGCAAGACTCTTCTAACCAGCAATTGGTCTTTGTTCTGACGCTCTCCCTGGGGCTGACAAAGACTTTGTCAGGTCTACTCAATTCTGTTTCCTTCGCTTTTCTTTCACAGATATTTCTACCAATAAATGTTCTGTACTTTAAACTGTTATCTCAGCTTCTACTTCCTAGAGGACCTGGCCTGCAACAGACACTGATGTCAGTTATCCCAATAATGTAAAACGGTTAGTGTGGCAGGGTGGCTTGAGGTAGTCACTGAAATAATTGAAGAAAAGTAAGGTTTTAGTAAGAAAAAGAAAGTATTTATTAACAACCTACACATCAAGCCGGGCCTCATCCTAGTGACTGCAATCCCTGTGGAAAAACGAACCTTCCAAGTTTTATATACAATTTTGAGGAACATCAGCTGTTTCTCAGAAAGCTCACCTGCAAGGTCTTATAAACAACCCACTGGCAAGGTCTTAATAAAAACCCACCTGCAGGGTCTTAATCAGCCTCATTCCCAAAATAGCCCAGGTCAGCCTGACCCAGACCACTCCAAAACAGCCTAACCGCATGTGTCATGCACCCTGCTCATGTCTAGAGAAAAGGCCATGTGGCCTCGGCTCACAAAACCGTTGCTGGTGGAAGGAAAAAAATACTCAGGCCCTAGGGCTGCTGTCATTGCCAGGAACAGGAGAAAGATTCAATCTAGAACTCACTGGGTGCCTGCTATGTGCTGGGAACTTCACAAATGCTTTTATCATCCACTTTCCATGGTCATTTGTTGAAATAGCTACTGATATCCATTCTTTATGGATCAAATTTTCAACAAATATTTAGTCACACATTTTTATGATTTGACATATACTATACACCAAAGTTGCCTACCTTAAACGATAAAAGTTAGATAGATATGCCAGCAATTGACATAGAACATGATGAGTGACATGAAGCATGGAGAAAGAGGGTCACCTGTCTAGCTGGAGAATAGAGAAAAGGCTTCTAAGAGAAATTAACACCTGAGTTGATCCTCAAAAAATAAAAACCCATTTTGCCTGGGATTGGCCAGTTAAGAAAAATGTGACAAGGGCAGCCAAGAAACTCTAGTACAAACTAGAGCAGAAGAAAAAGCTTATGTCTCACATTCTTTATACAAGTTAGGAAAAGGATTTTAAATCCAGCTTTGACTCCAAAAACTGTGTTTATTCTACTTCCCCCAAAACTTGGAAATGAAGAGGTGGTAGGTGGACATAAAACTGTCCCTCTATTCTTCCCCAATGTGTCTAGAGCCAACCATAGCCACTTTGATTTTCCAGGGCCTGGCTCTCTTATCTTGTTGTTCCCGTTAAGAACAAAATGCAGTTCAAACAAGCTGACAACAGTAACGCAGTGAGTTGTGGAGGCCTTTTCAGACTGCCAAACCTCCCTTGACAGGAATTGGCAGCAAAAACAATTTCTGGGTTAGAAAATCACTGATGGTGAAGACCTCTAAAAGGTCATCTCTAACCTCTCAGCTTGCCACCGTTCACACTAAATGTTAACCTACCCATACATAGTAGACAGTAAAGAAATATTTTGGGTAGCGACTGATTTTTTAATACAACGTCATCATCCTTGTGCCTTTAACAATTACCGCTTTTGTTTGTTCTAAAATGCTCATTTTAAATGATTGTTTAAATCTCAGAATAAAAGATGTTTTGCCTTGCCAGAATAATGGAAATGGCTTTGTGATTCAGTATTTAGCTAATGCAAATTACCTCCTCGAGACTCACCCCTAATGTTTCAGAAAGAAATCCAAACAATTTTTACTTCTGTTAGGAAATGACAGCATGCGAGCAGAATGTGAGATTAAGAGACTTACAGCGAAGCCATCTTCAGAACAATCCCTCATTTCAGCGGTTGGTGGATTCTATTAGCAGATTCATTTGGCACCAGTTTCCAGGTGGGGTGTGATTAATCACGACTCCTACAAGGCACTAATTCATCATTAACCAAGTAAATAAATATTTTTACATCTTTAATTTTAATACCTAAATCAACTGGAAAGAAATTAGTCTATTTACTTGAGGGCAAGAGGATTCTTCCATGGGCTAAGAAAGAATCCAGGACCACATCAGGATCATAGCACAGGATGGGTATGTAGGGCAGAAGCAAGACCACAGCCCAGACTGAAGCTCTGATAAGAAGCATCTCAGAACTTCCAGTGTCCAAAGAGGCTGGCTCAGAACTTTAAGTAGGGACATGAGTGAACTACAAGTCATCGGGGGAGGTGAACAGGATAAATGGGCCTTGACGTGATGTGACCTCACGTGAAATAGTGTAAGTGAAGGGGCCTTCCAGCATAGTGCTGTGCCCAGATGCAGGGGTCAGACTCTCACAGGGTCAGCCACGTTGCCACCAACCAGGCTCAGAGTAAAGGATCATCTAAAGAACAAAGGTTCCCAACTTGAGCGTGTCAGAATGAACAGTACTACTGGTCAAAAGCGCAGCTTCCCTGGGCCCAACCCTAGAAATTCGGATTCAATAAACAAGGATGAGACCCAGAAATCTGCATTTTTTAAAGCCTGCAAGGTAATTCCTATGTAGATTGCTGATGAGAAACCCTGCTCTAGAAAGTGAGTATAAAACAAATAAGATAAAGATGTTATTTTCTACCTGGTGGGATGGACCATAGTATATATAATCCAGTAAAACATGGCTTGATGGCACAAATAGAAAGAATTTTACTGTCCGCTCTCTCTCAGCTCGCTGCATTTTAGGAATGTATAAGTGCCCCATGAGGTTGCCTCCAATTTTGAGAGGCTGTTAAGGAATTGCTAATGACATTTTACATTTATGTTTCAATTCTCAAAATGTTGAGCCACTTTAAAATATCAATCAAGTGCATAACAGATAATTGTGTTGTAATGGAAAGGGGATAGTACCAGATACTAAAGGAAAAAAGTGAATTCAGATCTCAGTTTTATTTCTGCTTAAATTTAGGATCTTGCTGTGTTACCAACAGCTCAGTGGCTACCTTTCTTCTACTAGAATCTTGGAATAATAATAACACTTAAGCAGAAGGATTGTTAAAAGAATGAAATGAACAGCATGTGCTAAGAAAACTCTGATGCAGAGTTTTCTATGTACCTGGTGCATAGAAAAACTCTATTTTTTTTTTGGCTGGATGGGTGAATGAAAAAACACACAACAGAATAGACAAGAAGTTTTTTAAAAAATAAATGAACGCTAAAAATGTGGACAAACATTATGGGTTAGCTTTCAAGTCAGTGACGAACATGAAAAATTCTTTACTTTTAGTGACCAATTTGCTTCCTTTTTCCGATGTGTTTTGACCCACTAAATCACAAGTGAGACTGTTCTTTATTTTTATCCTGTTTTGCTTTGATTCTTACATAGCCTTGATGTAAATCATTCAAAATGCCATTTACACCGTAGACCAGCAGAGCCTAGCAGCCTTTGGATTAAGTGCTGTTGAACCACACAGGAAAACAAATTCATTCATTTGGCTTTCATTTTGTGTACCTTTCCATCGTATTCAGTACTTTTATTAATTTCTAGAGCATGGTCAGTGATTAGCTCCACAGAAGTCCGCAATTAAGTGGTGCCGTCTTCCACATTAACTCTTCAAATGACTTCATTGTAGGCACAGCTGTCTCATGTCCACTTTCCTGGGAGGAAGGCGGGACCAGCATTTCCCATCTCACAGCCCATTTATTTCTAGACTCAGGTTGCAGCGTACATTAAGTCCCATTTCTGTGGAGTTGTTACTGAGGTGGCGAATAATACACAGTTGGATGGCATCGCCCCCTCTAAAGGGGACAAAGATGAATAATGCAGAAAAAAGGGCAGATGTAGGGAAAAGTAAATTTTCCAACCTGGGACATTTATCTCACTCTGTGGAGATCCCCAAGCTTTTTCCCAAGAAAGAAGAAATTGCGAATTAGTTTTTAAGTAACTTCCATGTATCACTTTGTAGTTTACACCGTGACATAGGTGCCATAATAATCTTTATTTAAGAGACGAGCAAAGAGAAGCTCAAATGACCCAAAGTCATAGAGTTGGCACACTGCATAGCAGGCAGGGGGAAACACTTTTGTCTAACACCAACCCCAGATTTCTTTCAAAATGACATTACTCCAATTCAGATGTGACTCCAGGGTTTGCCAAGGGAATAAAGGGGACATATCTGAGGCAAAGGCAGTTTTCCTGAGTATCAACTTGCACAGTCTGGTTCAAATAAACTCCCCCCACATGTTCTACTCAGAGGTATTCTGTGGCGCTACCTTTGTTAGTTTATTGCCTGTCTTTAACCATAGGAGATTCCCTTTTTCAGATGGGCACTGTTACCTTCTTTCTTTAGTTTATTCAGAGACATATGAAATTGCCAAAGCAAACGGTCGGCGCACTGGCTGATCTCAACATTCCTCAGTCCTACTTGATTGAATTCCTTTGGATCTGAATGTTCTGAACTTCATCAGGTTGAAGCAACCATTTTTTACAGAGGAGTGGTTACACGCAATTGGGATTGAACGTAGCACATAACGGCATTTGCCTAATCAAACTTTGAATAATTTCTAGTCCACAGGATTGTGCAGATAAAATGCCCACAAACATAACCCTCTTCTTAGAAAAAGAAAAGAGGCTAGACTAGATTCATTTTTTACCTTGCAGTTCATGCAAATTCCACTTACGGGCCAAAATAGAAACATATTCACATGAAGGATTATGTGCTCTGCATTCTCATGTAAATCTCAGATCTCTACCTTGTTTTACTGTTTTCTAGAAAGGTTCTATATGCGCGACTGCATACGCAGCTGGGAATCCCTTATTGAACGTTTGATGAAGCACCTTACACACATTTTCCGAGCTCAGGAAATTACTAAACACCAGGTACGATAAGCTCAGGCAGGAGACAAGAATTTGGGGATGAAGATGAAACCTGCAAACACAAGGAAAACGCAGCTAACGCTAACATTTGTATTGCCCTCTCCGCACACTATTGTCTCTGCCTCAGTGGAGGATGCGGTTCATGGGCCCCTCACTGCGGTTCTCTCTCCCCGTCGTCATCCACCTCTGCTCCTGACTGGTCCTTCATTAAGTCTGCACGAGAGAAGAGTTGCTACTTGTCAGAAACGGAGAAGGTTGTGGGGAAATTATAGTAAGTGCCTGAAATAGTAAAATACCGTATAAGAGCATCTGTGATCTTTCTTCCTACTTTCTGGATTTGTGGAGTAAATCCCAGGGAAGCCCGACTCTCGTGTGCGTGTGTGTGTGTGTGTGCGCGTGAGCGCGCACCTGTGCACACGTGCACGTCATGTGTTAATCTCCTTCCTGTCTTTCCTCTGAGCGCCTTGAATCCTTGAATACAGTGGTCTTCTCTTCTCCTCAGAGGGTATGTTCCCTGACCCCCAAAGGATGTCTGCAACTTCAAGTTGTACTGAATTCCACAGACAGTATGTTTTTGCCATATATACGAGCCTAGGAAAGAGTTATAAATTAGACACGCTAAGAGATAAACAACAATAACTAGTAACAAAACAGGGCAGTTATAACGCTATGCCAGCATCACCACTCTTGCTCTTTGGGGGCCTTTGAAAGTAAAATGAGGGTGACTTGAACACGACTGCTGCCGCACCCCAGTAGCCGACCTGATAACCCAGACAGCGAAGTGACTCAGGGGCAGGAAGTATCCACGAAGTGTCAGAGGACACAGGGATGACGCTGGTCCCAGGTGGGACAGACAGATGGCATGAGATGTTATCGTGCTCCTCACTGCACACATTAAAATGTATAAATTGTTTATTTCTGGAATTTTCCATTTGATAGTTTCAGATAGCTGTTAACTGTGGGCAACCAGAACCACAAAAAGAGAAACCTCAGGTAAGGGAAGGCATTATGATGCTAGAGCCAGAGAAAAGAAGCAGTTCTTCCTTTGGTTTAGCTAATGACGCTGAATTGGGAAATACTAAAAAATTGACACTTCACTGTTAATGAAATAATACACTCTTTTCTTTACAACTAATTCTTGAGTTTATTATTTCCCTCATTAGACACCCATCAGGGAGAAGTTCCAAAGTTTGTTTTCACTCACTCTTGGAACTATAATTAATACCTTCAGAATACACACCGAACCCCATACAATGGATATAATTACCATGCTTAATTCCATTCAATCAGTCCCTGGACCCACTGATTCTTATGAAATCCCAAATGAAAGAAATTAAGTATACGATGGGAGTTTGCCAAGGGACATTGAATGTCAATTCACCTACATCCGGAGAACAGCTTTATAATTTCAATATATCCACATTCACTTAATTAAATACACCCACAGGTATTACTTCTGCCATCTCCTCTCCAAAGTTTTTAAATTTTTATTGATGTGTGCTTTTTATTTTCAGGTTACATATGATAATTAAATACGTTTATATAATTTATAAAAATCAAATCAGTGGATTGGGATATCTGCCACTTTGTCTTTTCTTGATGTTAGAAATATTTAAGTTATTCTCCTCTAGACACTTTGAAACATAGAATAGATTCTCGATTATTTTAACTGTAGTCATTCTACCAATCTACCAAGCACTAGGTCTCACTTCTAATATCAAAATGCACATCGGTTCCCATTAATCAAACTTTCTTCATCCTCCTCTTTTCCCAGCCCACCTATCTAACTTCTGTCTTCATGAAATTCACTTTTTTAGTTCCAACATGAGTGAGAATAGGTGATATTTGCCTTTTTCTGCTTGGCTTATTTCACCTACCGTAACTTCCAGTTCCATTCATGTCACAATAAATGACAAAATTCCATTCTTTTTATGGCTAACTAATATTCCATGGGTATATATACTTCATTGTCGACCCACTCATTTATTAAGGAGAATTTATGTTCCTCCCACATTTTGAATATTGTAAATAGTGCTGCAATAAATATAAAAGTGAAGATATTTCTTCAATATATTGATTTCTTTTCTTCTATACATACCCAGGAGTGAAACTGGTGGATCATGTGATAGTTCTATTCATTTTTTGAGGAACTTCCATGGTTGTTCAGAGTGGCTGTACTGATTTACATTCCCACTAACAGTGTGTGAGGACTCCTTTTCTCCCCATCCTTGCCAGCATCCATTTTTCCCTATATTTCTGATAAAAGGCATTTTAACTGAGGTGGTATCTCATTGTGATTTTCATTTGGATTTGTCTGATGATTAGTGATGGTGAGAATTTTTTCATATACATTTTGGCCATTTATATGTCTTTTTTTGAGAAATGTCTATTCAGATCTTTTGCTGATTTTTTTTTTCAGGCAGCATTTCACCTTATCACCCTCAGTAGAGTGCTGTAGTATCACAGCTCACAGCTATCTCAAATTCTTGGGTTTTAACAATTCACTCGCTTCAGCCACCAGAGTAACAGGACTACAGCGGCTGGTCACAACACCTTGCTATTTTTAGAGAAAAGGTCTCACTCTGGCTCAGGCTGGTCTCAAACTGTGTGAGCTTGGGCACTCCACCCTCCTTGGCCTCCCAGAGTGCTAGGATTACAGGCGTGGGCCACCTATTTCTGATTTTAAATAATGTTTTTTGCTATTGAGTTATTCATCTCCTTATATATTTCAATTATTAATTCTTTGCCAGACAGTTTGCCAATATTTCCTCCCCTTCTGTGTGTCATTTCTTCACTTTGTTTATTGTTTGTCTTGCTGTTAGGGAGTTTTTGAGCTTGATGTAATCCCATTTGTCTAAGGTCTTTTTTTTTTTTCTTTTTTTTTTTTTAGAGACAGAGTCTCACTTTATCGCCCTCAGTAGTGTGTCGTAGCACCACAGCTCACAGTAACCTTCAATTCCTGGACTTAGGTGATTCTCTTGCCTCAGTCTCCCAAGTAGCTGGGACTGTAGGCACCTGCCACAATGGTCCAGCTATTATTTGCAGTTTGGCCAGGCCAGGTTTGAACCTGCCACCCTCAGTATATGGGGCTGGCACCCTACCTACTGAGCACAGGTACTGTTCCTTGTCTGAGGTTTTATGTGAAGAATCTTAGCCCAAACCAATGTCCTGTAACATTTCCCCAGTGTTTTCTTTCGGTAGTTTTATAGTTTAAGGTCTTAGACTTAAGGGTTTGATCTATTTCAATTCGACTTTTGTATACAGTGAGAAATACAGGTCTATTTTCATTCTTTTACATATGGATATCCAGTTTTCCCAGCACCATTTATAAAAGAGATTGTCCTTTTCCCGTTACACATTCTTGATGCCTTTGTCAAAAATGAGTTGGTTATAAATGCATAGATTTTATCTGGATGGCCGATGTTCTGTTTTTATACCAGTTACCCATGCTAATTTGATTACTATAATTTTGCAGTATATTTTGAAGTCAGATAGTGTGATCTCTCTAGATTTCTTTGCTTTGCTTAGAATTGCTTTGGCTACTCAGGGTCTTTTGTAGTTCCACATAGATTTTAGGACTTTTTTCCTATTTATGTCAATAGTTTTATTGGTATTTTGAAAGGGATCATATCAAATCTGTAAATTGCTTTGGGTAGCATTTTCATTTTAAAGATATTAATTCTTCCAGTCCACCATATCTTTCCTTTGTGGGTGTCCTTATCAATGTCTTTTGTCAGTGTTTTTTACAATTTTCTGTGCATACACCCATCACTTCTTTGGTTAAATTGATCCTTAGGTATTTTATATTCTTTTTAGCTATAGTATAATAAACTAGATTGCTCTCTTACTTCTTTTTCATATTGTTTGCTGTTAACATATACATATAAATGCTACTAATTTTCGTATGTTGATTTTGAATGCTGCAAGTGTACTTAATTTGTCTATTAGTTCTAATGGTTTCTTTCTTGGTGGCACTTTAGGGTTTTCTAAGTATAAGATCATGTCATTTGTGAATAAGGCTAATTTGACTTTTTCTTTTCCAATTTAGATACTTTTTTTATTTTTGTTTTTCTTGCATAATTGCTCTGACCAGAACTCACAGCACTGTGTTGAATAAATATGGTGAAAGTTCATCTTTGTCTTGTTGCAGATCTTAAAGGAAAGGCTTTTAATTTTTCACTACTCAGTATGATAGTACGTGTTGATTTGACATATATTGCCTTTATTATTTTAGGTATGTTTCTTTTATATCCATTTTTGAGAGTTTTTATCATAAAGGGATGTTGAAATTTTATCAAATGCTTTTTTAGTATTTGTGAAGTGATCATATAGTTTTGTTCTTGGTTCTATTAATGTGATGGGTAACATTTATTGATTTATATATGTTGAACCATTCTTTCTTCCCTTGGATGAATCCCACTTGATCGTTGTGAATAATATTTTTAATGTTGTTGACTTAATTTTGCTAGTATTTTGTTGAGAATGTTTATACCTATGTTCCTCAGTGATATTAGCCTTTGGTTTTCTTTTTGGTTGTTGTTTCCTTGTCTAGCATTTTTAATTTTTTTTATTAAATCATAGCTGTGTACATTAGTGCAATCGTGGGGTACAATGTTCTGGCTTCATATACAATCTGAAACATTTTTATTAAACTGTTTAACATAGCCTTCATGGCACTCTCCCAGTTATTGTATGAAGATATTTGTATTCTGCATTTAGTAAGTTTCATCTGTACTCTTCTAAGATGCACCGTAGGTGTGATCCCACCAATTACCCTCCCTCCACTCATCCTCCCCTCTCCTCTCCCCTCCCATGCCCTTTTCCCCATATTCTTGTGCTATAATTTGGTTATAGCTTTCATATGAAAGCTATAAATTAGCTTCACAGTAGGGCTGGGTGCATTGTATACTTTTTCTTCCATTCATCCACGAATGGATTAATAAATTGTGGTACATGTATACCATGGAATATTATGCAGCCTTAAAGAAAGATGGAGACTTTACCTCTTTCATGTTTACATGGATGGAGCTGGAACATACTCTTCTTAGCAAAGTATCTCAAGAATGGAAGAAAAAGTATCCA
>CAUYRH010137860.1:0-34565 GCA_963574655.1 Perodicticus potto
GTGCTGTAACATCACAACTCACAGCAACCTCCAATTCCTGGGCTCAAGCGAGTCTCTTGCCTCCGCCTCCCAAGTAGCTGGGACTAGAGGCGCCCGCCACAACGCCCGGCCATTTTTTGGTTGCAGCCGTCATTGTTGTTTGGCGGACCGGGGCTGGATTCGAACCTGCCAGCTCAGGTGTACGTGGCAGGCACGTTAGCCCGTTGAGCCACAGGCGCCGAGCTACCAAAAAGCTTTTTAAAAAAAACGCTCTTTCTGGCCAGGTGCAGTGGCTCACACCTGTAATCCCACTACTCTGGGAGGCCCAACCCAAGCAGGAGGATCTCTTTGAGGCCAGGATTCAAGAGCAGCATGAGCAACCCTGTCTCTACTTAGAGTAGAAGTATTAGAGGGCATGGTAGTCCCGGCTGCTCGGGAGGCTAAGGCAGGAGGATCGCTTAAACCCAGGAATTTGAGGTTACAGAGACCACAGTACTCAGGGCAGCAGGAAGACTGCGTCTTGGGAAAAAAAAAAAATGAAGAGGGGATATTGGGGAACATCAATACGCTAGAAGTGCCAGCATTGTGCTGAGGGAACAGCCATTTGGGGGACCAGTCGTCGGCAAGAACAGCCGCAAGAGGCCAGCCCTGCGCTAGCAGTAAAGGCCCATGCGAACCGGGTTGGTGAGAACTTAAGCCCACATCCCGCGTTAACTCAGAAGTCCCGGGACCCAGGGCCAAGCGACGACGCCCGAGGCGCAGGCGGACCGGCCGGGTCGGGGAGGGCCGCTCATGGTCCCCGCCGGCCTCGAGTGGCGCGGGCGTACGACCACAGCAAGAGGCCCGGGCTCCGTGGCGGGATGCCCTCCTTTACAAAGACCATAACTAAAGGCATCTCGAGGTGAAAATGATGACTTTAGTCCGCGGGACGCGCCCACGGAGCGCTGCGCCGCAAGATGGCGGCGACGCGCCCCCACCCACGGCGCATGCGCGCTGGCCGGCCCCGCCCGGGGAGCGGAAGTCGCGTGACCCCGGAAGTTAGACCGGCGGGCGGCGGCCGACGACGTTCGTCACTCGGTGCGGGAGGGAGTGAGAGCCGCGCGGCCGACCCTCCGGTGAGCAGCTCTGCGGGGCGGGGGCGGCGGCATGGCGTGGGCTGCGGACGCTGCCTTTGTCTGCGCCCCGCCCGCGCCCGCGGCGGGTCTCGCGGGCGGGGCGGCGACGGCGGGCGGCGGCGCGGGCGGGGCGGGGCGCGGGCGGGTGGCGGCCGCACGTGCGGGCTCGGGGCGGAGGGCAAGTCGCTGGCCGGGGCCTGGCAGCGCGGGCGGCCCGCGGCCGGCGCCCCCGTCGAGCGGTGGGGGCGGGGCCTGGGCGGCCGCGCCCTCCCCAGGGACCGAGGCTCCGGGCGGGGTGGGCGGGGGTTGAGCGCGGTCCCCCAGCACCCCAGGCTGCTCGGGGCTCGGATTGCGGGCCCTGGGGAAGTGTCAGCCACGCCCCGGGTCCATCCTTGCTCGGGGGCGTCAGAGCTGGAGCGCTACGAGGAAGCGGAGGGTTCTGGGAGGGTTACGCGTGAGGGTCTGGGATGTGGGCAGGTCTCCTGCCGTGAGCTGCGCCCGACCCACTTCCCACGCTGCCCGGAAATATCTGGGTGGGACGAAGTCCCCCTGCTGCCTCGCGCTGAGGTCCTGCTGTCTCAGTGTTGCCCTAGGTACTTTGGAGCCTTGGTCTCCAAAGAGGGTCCTGAGAGTAGTGACCGCAGGCAGCAAGCCCGATTTCTAGATCACTGACCCTCACAGTTGGAGACAGCTTACAAATGCTTACGGTCCCTGTGTCTCTATGGAGCCCGGTGGGATTCTGGCTGGCCCCGGAAATCTGAGTGCTAGGAGCAGCCTTCGTTTGCAGGTTGAGTTAGAACAGACCTGTGTGCTGTGACTAGCCCAGAAAAATCCCTTGTCAGGGTCCCCCAGATCTGGTACCTAGTAGGGGAATCCTTTGGGGCAAGGGAACCTGAGCCCAAAACTCTAGGCATGATTTAGTGTGGGCCCTGCCGCTTGGGTCTGGGGTCTGCACATCCATCTGAGGGGGCTTCAGCCTCCTGCTTGTGAGAGAAGGTGTGCCCAGTATCCCTGGGGACAGGCTGCAGTTGCTTTGTAGTCTAGGATGCCATACCTGGGCTGGGGCCCTCAGACTGTACCAAGGGCACCTCTGATGCAGGTGGGGAGTCAGGGAGGCAGGAACCTGTCCTCTGGGTTCTCTGTGAAGCTTTCCTGAGCTGACACCCCTGCACCTCCCTTTGGGACCCTGACTCCAAGGGCTGCTGCATGCTACCTGGTGAGGCTCTGCCAGCACAACCTGCTGCACCCACAGGTGTCACAGACCCAGGCTACAGGTGAGCATGGCCGAGCAGGAGCCCACAGCAGAGCAGCTAGCGCAGATTGCAGCTGAGAATGAGGAGGATGAACACTCGGTCAACTATAAACCCCCGGCCCAGAAGAGCATCCAGGAGATCCAGGAGCTGGACAAGGATGATGAGAGCCTGCGCAAGTACAAGGAGGCCCTGCTGGGCCGAGTAGCCGTCACTGCAGGTGAGGGTCTGTGCCCTACTCACCCTCAGAGCTCTTGCTGTCCCCTCTCCCAATGGAAGAGGGAAGAGCAAGGAGTGGGCTCTTACTCGCTGTCACTTCCCAGACCCCAACGTCCCCAATGTCATCGTAACTCGCCTGACCTTGGTGTGCTGCTCGGCCCCAGGCCCCCTGGAGCTGGACCTGACAGGTGAGTTGGGGCAGCCTTGGTTGGGGCTCAACATCGTGTTGCTTCTTCTAAAAATAACTTCCTGGGGCACTGAGGCCCTCTGGTGGGCAGCACAGGAGGCTCAGCCAAGTGGCCGTCGGGGGTGGGGGCAGTGGGGGCTCAGAGCCCACTGAGCCTCCTGCCCACATAGGTGACCTGGAGTGCTTCAAGAAGCAGTCCTTTGTGCTGAAGGAGGGTGTGGAGTACCAGATAAAAATCTCGTTCCAGGTAGGCCGCAGCTTTTGGAGGCCCCGGGGGGAGAGGGGGGTTAGGGACTGACAGAGACTGACCCTAGTTGGGTCCCTGCAGGTGAACAGAGAGATTGTGTCCGGCATGAAGTATATCCAGCACACGTACAGGAAAGGCGTGAAGAGTGAGTGAGGCCCCAGAGGGGGGGTGGGGGCAGCCTAGGTGTGTGTTCTGTGGGGACACAAGCAGTACTGGTGACCGCCCCCTTCCCTGTGGCCGGCAGTCGACAAAACTGACTACATGGTGGGGAGCTACGGGCCCCGTGCGGAAGAATACGAGTTCCTAACACCTGTGGAGGAGGCACCCAAGGGCATGCTGGCTCGAGGGAGCTACAACATCAAGTCCCGCTTCACAGACGACGACAAGACTGACCACCTGTCCTGGGAGTGGAATCTCACCATCAAAAAGGAGTGGAAGGACTGAGCCCCTGCCTGGGAGGTGGGCAGGGCAGACGGACGGACAGACAACGGACGTGCCCCATCCCTTCTCAGCCCCTCCCCATCCCATACCAAAGTGCTGACAGGGCCTTTCCCCGGCCGTCATTTCCACCCTGGTCTGTCTCCTGGCCTGGCGGAGCTCCTCCACCCGGTTCCCCCTCAGCCCTTCAGCCCACAGGCCCCCAGCCTCCTCGGTGGTCTAGTGTCTTGTTGCTGCTTTTGCCTGTGCCGTGGGGGAGAAAGGCTCCAGTTCTGGCCTCCGCTGCCCTCTCTGTGTCCCTCCAGGTCCCCTGTACTTGTCAAGCCTGAGATCCTGACTCTCAAGAGGGAGCAGAAGATCGTGCAGGATCTCAGGGGCGTGTAGAATCTCCAATCTGGGGTGGAGCTGGGTGCGCAGTGCAGGGCCTCCCGGGCCAGCCCCGAGCCCCTGACCAGCTCCTCCATCGTCAGTCCCGTCTAACCATGATGCCTTAACACGTGGAATGTGCTGTGGGGCCGCACTAACCTCTAGCCCTGTGTCTGCATGAGCATGTGGTCTCCCTGTCCTTGCCTTGTTTGTGATCCTGGTGGCCTGGGGAGGACCAGGTGTGCTGCTGTTGCTTCCCAGCCTGGCCAGCCTCTCCCCTTTCCCCAGCCAGGGCTATTGGGACGGCTCCAGCCACCTAAAGAAGGCCAAATTGCTAAAACTCAAGTAGCCACCACTCCCACCTGGGAGGCTGAGTGTCCTTATGCCTCTGCCTTCTCTGTGCCAGTGGGCTGCTCAGAGCCTCTCCCCCACAGAGAGCCCAGACAAAGCCCATGGCCCAGCCTTATCATCACACCTGGGCCCTGTCAGCCTGGAATTTCGTGCCTGGCCTGTCAGTATTTATTGCCTCCAAATATGCAGTCCTCTGGCTCAGCTGGCCTGCCACGTGTGCCCCCAGGCTCTCAGTGCCACCACCCCCAGGCAGGCCCTCCATGGACCTAGCCAGGACAACTGGGACCAAGCACGCACAGTTGGGAGCAATCTCCTGTGCCTCCCCATCCTGCCCTGGTCTTTGTACAGCCTCTGCCAGGCCCAGGCATCCACAGGCAGCGGTGCCTGTCCCTGCTTCACCTTTTCTGACCGGGAAATAAATGCCCCTGAAGGAGCCAGGGGTGATTGTGCTGCTTGGCGTCGCAGGGTCTGGGCAGGGGTGGGTGGTGCAGACAGGGTGTGATTCCTCTGCTGCTGCTTAGGCAGAGAGATGGGGACCCTGCTGGGGGTCAGGCAGAACAGAACAGAGGGCTCTGGGGGCAGGGTCCAAGTTCCCTGGCTAGATGGAGGGGGCCTGCACCTGGGGTGTGGTCACCGCTGACTCACTGCAGCCTTTTTTTTTCATTTTGAGACAGTCTCACTTTGTCACCCTGAGCAGAGTGCTATGGTGTCAGTTCACAGCAACCTCAATGTTTCTGGGGTCAAGTGATCCTCTTTACTCAGCTTCCCAAATAGCAAGGACTGCAGGCGCCTGCCACAATACCTGGCTGTTTTTAAGAGACAGGGTCTCTTGCTCAGGCTGGTCTCAAACTTCCTGAGCTCAAGGAATCCACCCACTTCGGGCCATGTGGTGTGGCTCCTGACAGTTTCCGGTGGCATTGCAGCTCTTTGCTGTGGGAATATCGTAGGGTTCGCCCTGGAGTGTTGGTCTTGGGATCCAGAGATGTTGGGGTGTTATGAGGCCTCAGCCAGGCCCCTGGCATCCGCGTCCGCCTCAGTAGTGCGCCCCCTAGTGCCCGCCCAGGGTACTATGTACACCCCACTTGCAGGCATGGTTCAGGAACTCTGCAGGACACGCCTCCACCCTGCCAGCCAAATGGAATGGTGGTCCTTAGGAAATGCACAACCCCAAGCTGTGGGGCAGCCCACCGAAGGAGTGGCCGAGCTGCACCTGGACACAGCTTCAGCTGGGCCAGGGAGGGAGTGGGCCACAGAGAACTCCAGGGGCGCTAGCTCTTCACAGCCCCAGTCAAGTCTTCCTGAGTCAGGCAGGGTGAGGTGTACAAGGGCAGAAGGCTGAGGGTGGGCGAGAGATGGAGGGGATCCTTACAGCAGAGGGACAGTACTAGGTGCTCTGCAGGGCCACTGGGGAGCTGGCCAGCACAGCCACAACTCCAGCCCAGCACCTCCATGTCTGCAGGGGCACAAATGGTACTGCCTCCTAAGCACCACCCCAAGGACCCCAAGTAACTTCAAACCACTGTCCCTTCCCCCTGCCGTGGATGGTGAAAGGACAGATAAACAGCCCCAGGCAAAAATGGAGGTCCTGTTCCAGATACTTCCCCCCACCCTTTTCAGGCCTGATGCCAGTTTCGAAACCTGCCTTTTCTCTGTGGTCTGAGCCGTTAAAGCCGTTATATTTCATGCTTCAGCAGCTGTCCTAGAGCCTACCCCCAGGTCATTCCTACATGGGCCATCTTTGTCCTGGTGCTTCTCAGCAGGGTGGACGCTTCCAGGGACGTAGCTGGAGTGAGCTAGGAGATTCCCCAGTGCCTCCAAGGTCACTGACAGGCACCTGGGCCAGGATGGCTCCCACAGGCCCAGTTGCTGCCCCAGCCATCCCTACCAGGCCCCTGTAGGTGCCATTAGAGGGTGACGTGGAGCTGTCTGTGCCGGAGGTCCAGATAGAATGGCACCTTCCTTTGCAGGTGTCCCAGACACAGATCCAAGAGCAGCCACAGGAAGACTGGGCCAGGCCTCAGCTCTGATCCCCAGGAAGCAAAGACCCTAACCAGTTTCTCAGGAACTGCTCTGGTCCCAGGTTGGGTCAGGCAGAGGCTGTGAAGCTCTGGTTCCTTGGCCCAGAGCAGACTGACCTCTGCTGGGAGAGTGGGCTCCCAGGTAGCTACCAAAGCCAGGTAGGCCCTTTAGGTCTCTTCTTAGAAGGCCCAACAGAAATCTCCAAACCCAGGATGTTTGTGTTGTCAGCAGGTCTGTTTACGGGGCAAGGGCCTTCTGAGGCACAGATTGAACCGTAAATTTAATCTTTCTGCGCTTAGATTTCCCCAGCTCTAGTTAGACATGTGAACTCAGACCCGAAGTGCCAAGTTGTACAGACACAGTGCCAACATCTAGGACTTTGTTCTGGCTCCTCCCCTGGTGCAGGATAACACAAGGTGGCACCTGCTGAATGTGCCTGACGTGTCTCTCAGGTCCTAAGTCTAACCTGAGCCGTTGGTCCCACTTGTTTGTACAGCCTTGTGCACCGGGGCCAGGCCTAACCTGGGTGCCCTGTGAGCCAGCACCTGTGGCTCCCAGTAGCCCCCAAGCTTCCACCCTCTCAGCCACTCCCAGGTGGACCATTCTCCCACTGAGGATAGCCGGTTGCAGCCCACACAAGATCATGGTCTGTGACGTAACCAACTAAGCGCCAGTTATGATTTCTGACAAACTTCCTTGTGCCAGCACTATCCTGCACTCACCACACCCTGCACCCAGGGCTCTAGAGCTGCAAGAACTGCAGTAAAGGGACTCAAGAACATTTCCCAGCTGTCCAGTAGCCTGCTGTTAATCCCCTCAACACCTTTGATCAGATTGTGGACTCAAAGGGAGTTGTTCTGAGAATTCTGATTTTTTTTTTTCTGTTGTTCCATGTAGCTGGGACTACAGGCGTACACCACAACACTTAGCTATTTTTTTATTGTAGTTGTCGTTGTTTGGCAGGCCCGGGCCAGGTGCAAATCCGCCAGCCCTGGTGTATGTGGCCACCGCCCTAACCGCTGAGCTACAGACGGGGAGCTGCTCCTTTTTTTTTTTTTTTTTTCAGACAGAGTCTCACTTGCACTTGGTCACACTTAGTAAAGTGCCCTGGCATCATATCTCCCAGCAACCTCAAACTCTTGGGCTCAAGCAATTATCTTGCCTCAGTCTTCCAAGTAGCTGGGACTACAGGTACTACAGTCCCCACAATGCCCAACTATATTTAGAAATGGGGTCTCACTCTGGCTCAGGCTGCTCTTGAACGTGTGAGCTCAGGCAATCCACCTGCTTCAGCCTCCCAGAGTGCTGGGGTAACAGGCTTGAGTCACAGCACCTGGCCTAGAATTCTAATTTTAAAAGATCAGATTGGGCTCAGTGCCAGAACCTGAGCTGGCAGGTTCGAATCAAACCTGGACCCGCCAAACAACGACTGCAACCAAAAAATAGTCAGGCGTTGTAGTGGGCGGCTGTGGTCCCAGCTACTTGGGAGGCAGAGGCAGGAGAATTGCTTGAGCCCAGGAGTTGGAGGTTGCTGTGAGCTGTGATGTCACAGCACTCTATCCAGGGCGACGGCTTGAGGTTCTGTCTCAGAAAAAAAATAAAAAATAAAAGATCAGGTTGGTTGGCCACACATGGTGGCTTACACCTGTAATTCCATCATTTTGGGAGGCCAAGGCAAGTGGATTGCTTGAGCTCAAGAGTTTGAGACCAGTCTCAGCAAAAGCAAGATCTCATCTCTACTAAAAATAGAAAAACTGAGGAAAGAGGATCTCTTGAGCCCAAGAGTTGGAGGTTGCTGTGAGCTATAACACCATGGCACTCTAACCAGGGTGACAGCTTAAGACTCTGTCTAAAAAAAAAAAAAAATCAGGTTGGTCATGGTGGATCATGCCTGTAATTCAGTTTGGGAGGATGAGGCAGGAGGATCACTTGAGCCCAGGAGTTAAAGACCAGCCTGGGCAGCATAGGTAGACCTCATCACTACAGACAAATAGAAAAACTAACTAGGTGTGGTGTCATCTACAGTCCCAGCTTCACAGGAGGCTAAAGCAGGATGATCCCACAAGGCCAGAAATTCAAGGTTACAGTGAGCTGTGATTGTGCCACTGTACTCTAGCCTGGGTAACAGAGCAAAAATCTGTCTCTAAGAAATTAAAAAAAAAAAGCATTTGATTACTCGGCAGTTCTTTGTTTATATATTTATTTATTTTTGGAGACAGAGTCTCAAGCTTTTACCCTGGGTAGAGTGCTGTGGTGTCACAGCTCACAGCAACCTTAAACTCTTGGGCTTAAGTGATTCTCTTGCCTCAGCCTCCCAAGTAGCTGGGACTACAGGCGCCCACCACAATGCCGTTATTTATTTTTTTGTAGAGACAGTTTCACTTTATCGCCCTCGGTAGAGTGCTGTGGCGTCACACAGCTCACAGCAACCTCCAACCCCCCGGGCTTAGGCAATTCTCTTGCCTCAGCCTCCCGAGTAGCTGGGACTACAGGCGCCCAACCCAATACCTGGTTATTTTTCTGTGTTGCATTTCCGCCGAGGCCAGGTTTGAACCCACCACCTTCGGTATATGGGGCCAGTGCCCTACTGGATGAGCCACAGGTGCCGCCCTAAACTTTTTTTTTTCAGACAAGAGTCTCACTTAGTCACCCTAGGTAGAATGCAATCATGTCACAGCTCACAGCAACCTCCAACTCCTGGGCTTAGGCAATTCTCTTGCCTCAGCCTCCTGAGTAGCTGGGACTACAGGCACCCGCCACAACTCCTAGCTAGGCATCTAAACTTTTGACTTACGTGTGATACCAATAAATGGTACCCGTCATGTCTTGGACCTCAAACTATAGTTTAAAACAGGTAATGGCAATCACCTCCAGCAATCTCTACTTGCCCAGGGTGAAAGGGACTGTGCTAAAATTGTAACTGCTTATGAAGAACTGCCATTCCCTGAGTGAGCTCCTGGGCAGCACCCTGCCCAACTGGGTTGGAGGCCAGTGTCCACAGGTCACAGATTCACAGCCTTCCTAGACCTGTGGCATCGAGCAGATAGATCTTCCTTATGGGACAACCAACACCTCTGACTGACCCTTGCTCTACTGGCACTGGGGGAGGGATAGAGGACCTAATCCTTATCACAAGGAACTCATTCTAGCTGTGGGAGTTCGCTAGAGGAAAGGTAAGAAATATACTCTCAAGAACGACATATCAACAAACGCAGAATCTCCTAAAACCACAAAACATTTTTCTATGTATTATTTCTGAAATCAGAATGTTATTCTGGTTAGTGCATACATTTATGATGGGAATGTTTCTCCTTAAATAAAGTTGATGGTTACGTTTAATCAGTGATAGTGTTGCGCATGGAAGGTAAGAAGTGGAGGGGCAGGTTCCTAGAGAAGGGGGTAGGAAGCGGCGGCAGGCTTACAGCAGTGAGGGAACTGGGCGGTGGCTCTGGAGTGGTTCCCCAACAGAAACAAAGTGGGAGGTCTCGCGTGCGATTTTTAATTTTCTAGAAGCTATGGTAAAAAATAATCAAGCGAAATTGATTCTGCTGTTCGCAAAATTCAATGCACACACAACGTCACTTCAACATCTAATTAATACTAAGTCACAGGCTCCCGCGCCAGCGTCTTGCATGAGGACTTCAGGCTCACATCTCAAGGGTCAGGGGCCCGGGGGGAGCGCGGGTCTGCAGGCAGACGCAGAACCCAGCGTATCCCGCAGTCGTGCGGGGGCCGGGAGACCTCCTGAGGATGCTGCCACCAGAGCCCTTCAGCAGCGTTAACGGGAGGGGCGGCCTCGCAGGATTTGGCCCAGCGAGGCTCCGAGATAAGGGAGGCCGCAGACCCTGCGGGTAAACCTGGGCGCGGCAGGTCGCCCGCTTCTCAGCCTGTCTCGCAAGCCGTCCACGCGGCGTCCCGACCTCCTCAAGGCTCCCCTCTTCCCGCCTTCCCTGCCTTTTCGGCAGGCGCCTCGCGGGACAGCTCGCAGGACCCTGGGCGCCGGTCGGCACCACCCAGGAAAAACCTCTCAGTTCAAGAAGCCGCAGCACGCGCGACACGCGCGCAGGAAGTTGCGTCATCCCAACTTCCGTTTCGCGACCGAGGGGCGGTGCCAGATACGGATACTCGGTCCAGTCAGAATGCAACACGAGGGGTTTTGGAAGCGCAGGCGTAGCTCCTCCTCTGGGCTGGGGACTCCGCCCCAATGCCACGTTCGACGAAGGAACAACCAGGGTGCGCGCAGCTTTTGGCCAATCAGGTACCGCGGGCTAAGGGCTAACGAAATTAGTATCCAGTCTAGACGCGCAGAAGGTGTAGGAGAAAGTCACCAATCAGAAGCAAAAGAAGAGTAAATTCTCTTCCAGGAACCAATAACAGACTGGGAAAGAGAGCGAGCGCGAGGTCCTTGGCCAATCCCGGGGGAGAGCAAGAGAGGCCCTCGGTTGCGTTTCCGAATCTAAGGCCAGGTGTACTGTGGGCGCCCAGTCAGAGCATGGCGAAGGCGGGCCCTGAAGATCGCCGGCCAATCGAACACGGGCAAGTAGGGCGCGTGCGCGCTGCGAGCGGCGCGCGCGAGCTGGGGCACGGGCGCGCCCTCGGCCTCTGGGTTTATAAAGGCTAGGCCGGGGCCGGCGCGCGCCCTCGTCGCCTCCGCTGTCCCGGCGGCGCTAACCGAACGCCCCTCCCGCTGCTGTCGTCCGACATGCTGAGTCGCGCTCTGCTGTGCCTGGCCCTGGCTGTGGCGGCCAGGGTCGGCGCCGACGCCCCAGAGGAGGAGGACCACGTCCTGGTGCTGAAGAAGAGCAACTTCGCGGAGGCGCTGGCGGCTCACAAGTACCTGCTGGTGGAGTTCTGTGAGTGCGGCCGGCGCGGGGCCTGGCGGGCCGGGCGCTTCCCCGGCCTCGGGGCCCGCGTGCGTCCGCCGGGCTGGCAGCGAGCAGACCCCACTGGGCCGTGTGCTCGGAGCCCTGGGGCCGCTCGCGCTGCATTGCTTGTGGCCGGGACCTGCGGAGGGAGGGTGGCCGCGGGCTGAGGGCCAGCGAGCGTCCGCACGCGGGGCCTGTGCTAGCAGCAGCGGGACCGAAGGGGCGGGTCGGGGCGGGCCCAGCCCAGCTCCGGCCACCTTCACGAGGGCGCTGCGATCTACAATCTGGAACCTGCTGTGAGGCTCACGCTGCTACCCAAAGCGGTGGTCTGTACCCGACACAGCTGCTGACCTTCCCTGACAGTCTTAGGCCCACGCTGTAAAGCACCGTTTTAAGTCCAAGTTCTAGAGCATGTGTGTCACATACTCGGAGCTAGTTTCTGCGCGGTGCAAGGCTGCAGCATTAACTTTATAAACTTTTTTCTGGATTCTTAATTCTTAAAGGGAAATGGTGGGGACACATTTACCTTGACTGCTTGCAGGTATTAGGAAGTTATGAATCATTAAAGGATCTGTCTTCCTGTGCTGATGGTGATGCAGGGGGGAGGGAGGAGTTGTGTTTGTCATTTGTGACCTCTGTTCCTATAACCATTCAGAGCCCCAACCTGTCAGTTAAGCCTGTGCCCTCAAAGGGCGTCACCGTGGTGACTGGCAAGGTTTTGATGAAGGGAAGCCTTGAAGGAAAAGGAAAGGAAGGAAGCAGAGCTGAGTTAAAGTGTTGTGTAGTACTGTCCTGTGTTCTTTTCCAGATGCTCCTTGGTGTGGCCACTGCAAGGCACTGGCCCCTGAGTATGCCAAAGCAGCGGGGAAGCTGAAAGCAGAAGGTTCTGAGATCAGACTGGCAAAGGTAGACGCCACCGAGGAGTCTGATCTGGCCCAGCAATATGGCGTACGTGGCTACCCTACAATCAAGTTCTTCAAGAACGGAGACACGGCTTCCCCCAGGGAATATACAGGTATGAAGTCAGCATTGCCGTTTAGCTGCCTTTGGGGAGGCCTGCAAGACAAACCCCTCCCAATCTGAGTGGTGGGGAGGCCTATTTTCAAAAGCTTCCAGGGGAACCTGTTCAAAGACTCTGTTCTCCTTCTGTTTCCACCACTGAGGGTCCAGAGGAACGTTCTTTCCATCCTGGAAGAACCTTTCAAGTATGTCTAGTCTGTGTCTGAAGACAACCTTGTGGATGACTGGCTGGCTGAGGCTTATTTGGACATTGACCAGGGAGGAGAGTGAGGGTGGTATCATTCTGACCACATGGGGTTCTTCCAGCTGTCCATGTTTCTAGGAGTAGCCATGTAACTGTGTCACTTTGGGTGACATCTAACCATGGAGCACTGTAGTGTTGGATTCTCTGTGAGTGGGCCTTTCACAGATTGGGGCCTGGGACTTAGAGCAGCTGAGCAACATGCCCCAGTTGGCAGTGTTGGACTAAGAGTCCTACAGTGGGAGCTTCACCTGCTCTTTGGCCACCTCTAAAGCTGTTCTTACAGAGTCTGGGCCCCTCTGTGGCCAGATCACTGACTGGTGACAAAATAATCCTGTGTCTGTAAAATCCGTTCTGTGGCATATTCTTCAACCACAAAAGGTGAGCAGCCTGACACTGGCTCATCCTAATGTTAGCAGAGGTGTCCTTTCAAGCAACCATGTCCTGTTCTAGCCTCACTAACTGTGTGGCTTTGTGGTCCTCTCCCAATTGCTTTGATGTTCCTGTTTTTTTACTTGTGTTCACTTTTGGAATGGGAAGTGCTCCATGCAGGGGTGGGGAGCCTATGGCCTTCAGATCTCAAAGTCTTTTTTTTTTTTTAACACCAAAAGAGGCAAGAAAAGCTTCATCTTCTCGGCTGCACCCCTTTTTTAATAAAAGGATTTGTTCTTTAAATCCACACTTAAGGACCAGGAAGGCCAAAAGTTTACTTAGGGCTGGAGGTTCCCCACCCAGGGCCCTGATTTAGTTGCCAGCACTTAGGTTTGTAGATGAGACAAGTATTCCTAATCTACCTGTAACTAGATGACTCAAAAAAGTGATTCAGATTTTTGTTACTACTTGGCAGAATCCTTTTAAATCAGAGAATGAATAACCTTTCCCAAGTTAGACCAGATAGTCCAGCTTTAGGAGGGAAAAAAGAATAGTTATGCTTTTTAGCCTAGCTTCTTAGGAGGGGCAGGTTTCTTTCCATTTTGTCTGCTTTTGGTGGCATGCAAGTGAGTGGTCATTACTCACTGGTCTGGAAGGTGTACAGGGAGCACCACGGACAGGAATGCCTGACCTACCTAGAGTAAGCGTTGGGCCTGGGACTGTTAGATAGGGTGGATTTTTGACCCGTTTCCACAGGTGAGGAAACTGGTATGAAGGTTAACTTACTGATAACCACCTTACTAAGGTGAGGGAGGACTGATAGAGACCACTCGTGGACAATGTGTTTTTTTTTTTTTTTTTTTGAGACAGAGTCTCAAGCTGTCACCCAGAGTCGAGTGCAGTGGCGTCACTGCTCACAGCAACTTCAAACTCTTGGGCTTAAGCGATCCTCTTGCCTCAGCCTCCCAAGTAGCTGGGACTACAGCTGTCCGCCATAAGGCCCAGCTAATTGTTGTTTGCCGGGCCTGGGCTGGATTCGAACCCGCCAGCTCTGCTGTATGTGGTTGGCGCCTTAGCCACTTGAGCTACAGGCACCGAGCCACAATGTGTTTTTTGTTTTTTTTTTTTGGTAGAGACAGAGTCTCACTTTATTGCCCTCGGTAGAATGCCATGGTGTCACATAGCTCACAGCAACCTCCAACTCCTGGGCGAGTGCTGTGGCATCACAGCTCACAGCAACCTCCAATTCCTGGGCTCAAGCGAGTCTCTTGCCTCCGCCTCCCAAGTAGCTGGGACTACAGGCGCCCGCCACAACGCCCGGCCATTTTTCTTTTTTTTTTTTTTGGTTGCAGCCGTCATTGTTGTTCGGCGGGCCGGGCTGGATTCGAACCCGCCAGCTCGGGTGTATGTGGCTGGCGCCTTAGCCCGTTGAGCCACAGGTGCCGAGCCACCAAGTTTGATGTTTGCTGAAAGATTTGAATGGCCAAATGTTCAATATCACTAATCATCAGGAAAATGCAAATCAAAACCATAGTGAGATGTCACCTCCCCCCAATTAGAATGATATTGTCAAAAAGAAAAAAAATAGCAAATACTTGTGAGAATGTGGAGGAAAGGGAATTCTTATACATTATTGGTGTAAATTAGTGCAGTCATTATGGAAACCCATATGGAGGTTCTTCAAAAAATTAAAAAAATATTGAGAGAACTACTATATGATCCAGCAATCCAGTACTAGGTAGATATCCAAAGAAAATGAAATTATGTCAAAGAGATTTCTGGGCGGTGCCTGTGGCTCAGCGAGTAGGGCGCCGGCCCCATATACCGAGGCTAGCGGGTTCAAACCCGGCCCTGGCCAAACAGCATCAAAAAATAGCTGGGCGTTGTGGCGGGCGCCTGTAGTCCCAGCTACTCGGGAGGCTGAGGCTAGAGAATCGCCTAAGCCCAAGAGCTGGAGGTTGATGTGAGCTGTGACTCCACTGCTCTCTACTGAGGGCGATAAAGTGAGACTCTGTCTCTACAAAAAAAATGAGATTTCTGCACCCGTACATTTATTGCAACACTAGTCATGATAGCCAAATTACAGAATCAGCAATTAATAGATTGAAAACAATGCGACAGATTCACACAGTAGAATACTAGTTAACTGTAGAAGGGAATGCATTCTTGTTATTTATGGAAACACAGATGATCCTGTTCAGATTTTTTATAGATCGTTTTTATCAAACTAAGGAAGTTCCCTTCTACCTGATTTTTGATGAGTAATACTGAATTTTAGAGAGTTTTAGAAAATTTTAGAACGTATCTTTTTTATATATTGCTGGATTCTCTTTACTAATTATTTTTTGGGATTTTTGCAGTTATGTTTATACATGAATTGGATAGTGTTCTTTCTTTTATATTCTGAGATAAGCTTTGTAAGGTTGGATTATTTGTCCTTTGAATGTTTGGTAGAACTTATCTGGAAAGCAATATGAGCCCGGTACTTTGTGGAGAAGGTTTTAAATCTCTGATTCAATCTATGCAAAGTCATAGAATTGTTCAGATTTTCCACTTTTTCATGAGTTGCGATTAGTAACAGTTCTTTGCCACCATACACCCCTCCCAGTCCATCTGTTTGGTTTAGGTTTTCAAATGTATTGGGATAAACATAAGTTGTTCATAATGTCCTCTATTTAATTTCTGTAGTAACTGTAGGTATTCCCCTTTTTCATTCCTAAAATTGCTTTTTGGTGACTTCCTTGTTTTGCCCTTTCCGTGATCCTGCCAGAGGTTATTAGCCCTCTGAGATACCAACTTTTGGTTTACTTGATCCTCTCTGTTGTTGTAGTTTTTCTATTATAGTAATATCTGCTCCCTTTTATTTTCTCCTAATTTCTGTAAGTTTATTTTTTTCTTGAACTTCTGGAGTTATACGCCCAACTCATTCTTTTGGAGAGGTTTTGATTTTTTTTTTGGTAGAGACAGAGTTTCACTCTTTCGCCCTTGGTAGAGTCCCGTAGCGTCACACAGCTCACAGCAACCTCCAACTCCTGGGCTTAGGCCATTCTCTTGCCTCGGCCTCCCGAGTAGCTGGGACCGCAGGCGCCCGCCACAACGCCCGGCTATTTTTCTGTTTTTGCAGTTCCGCCGGGACCGGGTTTGAACCCGCCACCTTCAGTATATGGGTCCGGCACCCTACTCCATGAGCTACAGGCACCGCCCAAGAGGTTTTGATTTTTTAATGAAAGTATTTAATACTATACATTTTCTTTTAATTACCTCTGTAAGCTGCATCCTCTAGTTTTGATAAATAGTATTTCCTCATTTTACAGTTCTAAAATTTTATGCTTTCCATTATTATTTCTTATTTGGTCCATAAGTTGTTTAGAAAAATATTTTAAATTTCTCAGCCGTGGTGTTCTTACAGTTAGCTTTCTGTTGTCAATTTCTAACCTAATTGCGTTGTACTCCAGAAATGTTGGAAGGTACCAGTCCTTCTAAATATCTTTAGGCTTCCTTTAAGGACTAGCAAGGGGTCAATTTTCATAAATATACCATTTGTTCTTATGAAGAATATATATTCTAATTATTAGATAATGTGTTTTATATATGTCCATTTTATCAGCCTTGCTAATTGTATTGTTCAAGTCTCCTATGTACTTAATGATTATTTAATCTCCTGTTCTCTCAGTTATGATAACAGGTATTAAAATCTCCTACTCTGTTGACTTGGTCATTTTCTCCCTGTGATCCCGTCAGTTTTTGCTTTATACGTATCAGTACTCTGGGGCTACCTTTTTGGGTTTATGTGAATTTAGAGTTGTTATCTTTTTGGCCAACACTTTCTTACTTTGTGATCATCCTCTTTACTTGTAGTAATGTTATTTGCCTTAAAATCCATTTTGCTAATATTAATACATAGCTACACCAGCTTTCTTTTCATTTCTATTTCGCGTGGCATTTTTTTTCCACCCTCTCAAGAGCTGTATAGCTTTATACTTTATATGTGTGTCCTATAAACGGTCTAAAGCTGGATTTTGTTGTTATGCAGTCCGACATTATTTATATTTTATCTGATAAGTGCTGTCTATTTTCATCTAACATAATTTTAATATGCTTTTTCTATTAGTTGTGTTTTATATTTACCTCTCTTTGTCTCTCCTCCTCTTTCTCATTTTGTTTTGAGGGTTATGTGATGAGTTTTTGTTCTCTTTCCATTTTTTCCTCTTTGTTTATGTAGAAATTACATGATCTATTTTTAGTCATCTGATACCTAACCTATTTTTTTCTTATGGTTTTATAACTTTATTTGATGTGTCTGACAATCTCCTGTTAGTTCTCATCCACATTGACTGTAGATTTTTCAAAGTGGTAACAGGTACATAGGTAACCAAAGTAGAGAGCTTGTTTGATGAATCTTCACCTTCATTGCGTTTTCCGGACAATTGCAGACAGATACGGTATGCGACATTCCTTATGCCTTTGGCCCAGTCGGCTTTGTTGAGCCTGGTGTGAGTGCACACATCTGGAGCTCCATCTCTTTCATGGCAAATTCCCGGATCTCTTTGAGTGCCCGAGGGGCCTCTTCTTGAGCCCGCTCCCTGGGTGCGCTTGTGAATGTTGCCGGTGTGTTCTCGGTCACCTCCTCCTGAAGGCAGACCGGCCCTTCTTCTCCCCACCTTGCTCCGCAGGAGCCATTCTGCCTGGCCCACGTTGGAAAGAAAGAGCACCAGGGATAGTGGGAGGAGGAAACATCAATACTTAACGAAGTTCAAAGTTAAAAATTTTTCTTCTTCCCATACAGTTCAAGTACCTTAGAAAGTTTAAAGTGTGGCTGCTCGTTTCCTTAGTACTGCTCTGTTCCTTGCCTGTCCTCAAATTTGGCATCAAAAAAGTTTACCCCTTCTTTTATATCTGAATTTAGCCACACATTTTCCAGCATCTTACCAATCATACCATTCCTTCTTGCCTTTAAGGTTTTTTGTTTGTTTTTTTGTTTGTTTTTGACAGAGCCTCTGCCATCCCAGGTAGAATGCAGTGGCATGATTATAGCTCATAGAAACCTCAGACTCCTGGGCTCAAGTGATCCTCCTGCCTCAGGCTCCCGAGTAGCTGGGACTACAGGTGCACACCACTGATGCCCAGCTAATTTTTCGATATTTTTAGTAGAGATGGGGTCTCGCTCTTGCTCAAGCTAGTCCGGACCTCCTGAGCTCAAGGATCCTCCCACCTCCGCCTCCCAGAGTGCTAGCAGGCCCGGCTGCCTTTAAGATTTCTAATTTGGTATTATTTACTTTTTGCGTAAGGTAGTACATCCATTTGAATTACTGTAAGTGATGGTCTATTATTGGCCAGCTGTCTCAGTTTTTGTCTGAAAATTTCTTTATTTCACCTTGGATCTTAAAAGATATTTTCACTGCATATAGAGTTCTAGGTTGACAGCTGTTTTTAAGAATATTCTTTTTCTTTAGTGTTGTGCAGTTTTATTAGGATGTGTCTAGGTGGACATAGTAGACATTTCTATTTATTTATCCTGCTTGGAACTTGGTTGGGACTTTCCAGATCTTGGAATTAATGACTTTCAACAATTTTGCCAAACTCTCGACCTGTGGCTCTTCAGATACCGCATCTTTCCTGTTCTCTCCATTATGTCCTGACATCGCTCACTTTTTCTCCTTATCGCTGAACTTATTATTATTATTTTTTTTTTAGAGACAGAGTCTCACTTTGTCACCCTCTCACCCTCAGTAGAGTGCTGTGGTGTTACAGCTCACAGCAACCAGCAGCTCTTGGGCTCAGGCGATTCTCTTGCCTCAGCCTCCAGAGTAGCTGGGACTGCAGGCACCTGCCACAATACTTGACTATTTTTTTTGTTGCGGTTTGGCTGGGGCCCGGTTTGAACCCACCGGCCTCCATATTTGGGGCCGGCACCCTACTCACTGAGCCACAGGCGCCGCCCATCTTTGAACTTCTTTAAAAATATATTTTTAAAAATTTATTTCTTATTTTTATACACATACACACACACATATGCACATGTGCTCTCTCTGGGCTGCATTCCTGGATAAATCAGTTCACTAATTCTCTTTATGGACTGACCTTTGCAAGTGGAATGATGGGTTCAGAAGCAGTCTAAAGGGTGGTGCCCGTGGCTCAAGGGAGTGGGGTGCCGGCCCCATATGCAGGAGGTGGCGGGTTCAAACCCAGCCCCGGCCAAAAACTGCAAAAAAAAAAAAAAAAAAAAGCAGTCTAGACTGTATTGGTGAAACAATGGACACATCTTGGCTCAGCATCCGTAGCACAGTGATTACTGCACCAGCCACATACACCAAGGTTGGCAGGTTCAAACCCGGCCTGGTCCAGCTAAAACAACAATGACAACTGCAACAAAAAAATAGCCGGGCGTTGTTCTGAGCACCTGTAGTCCCATCCACTTGGGAGGCTGAGGCAAGAGAATCACGTAAGCCCAAGAGTTGAAGGTTGCTGTGAGCTGTGATGCCATGACACTCTACCCAGGGTGACATAGTGAGACTCTGTCTCAAAAAATAAATAAATAAAATAAATAGATAAATAAATAAAATTTAAATAACATAATGAGAAAAAGCTAAATCTACTTAGCAAGTTTAAGCATAATACAGTTTTAAAAATTCTTAAACTGCTATTTTAAAACTCCAGCAATTTTTTTTTCCCCCGTTTTTCTGTAGAGACAGAGTCTCACTCTGTCGCCCTTGGTAGAGTGCCATGGCATCACACAGCTCACAGCAACCTCCAACTCCAGGGCTTAGGCGATTCTCTTGCCTCAGCCTCCCGAGTAGCTGGGACTACAGGCGCCTTTCACAACGCCCGGCTATTTCTCTGTTTTGCAGTTCAGTGGAGGCCGGGTTTGAACCCGCCACCTTCGGTATACGTGGCCAGCGCCCTACTTGATGAGCCATAGGCGTCGCCCAACTCTAGCTATTTTTGAATTATTTTATAGATTCTAAGAAATCATGACGGATTTATATAAGGATTTGTTATACCCCTAAGGTTTTTTTTGTTTGTTTTTAGAGACAGTCTCACTCTGCCACCCTAGAAAGAGTGCCCTGGTGTCATCATAACTCACAGTAACCTCAAACTTCTGGGCTTAAACAATCCTCTTGCCTGGGCCTCCCCAGTGCTGGGACTTTAGGCACCTGCCACAACAGTGGGTAGTTTTTTTTTGTTTTTAGTAGAGACAGAGTCTGGCTCTTGCTCAGGCTGGTCTCCAACTCCTGAACTCAAGCCATCCACCCGCCTCAGTCTCCCAGAGTGCTAGGATTGCAGGCATGAGCCACCCTGCTGGGCTGACTCCCAAGTTTTTTTAGCTTAAGTAGGATTGTTGTACTATACTATGCTTATTTCTGTTTTCATCATAAATGTCAAAATGTACTATTCTATTCACATTATCAGTTTCTTTAGAGATTCAAATTCAGAGTCATCATTTTGTTTTTTTTTTTTTTTTGAGACAGATCCTCAAAGCTGTCACCCTGGATAGAGTGCCGTGGCATCACAGCTCACAGCAACCTCCAATTCCTGGGCTCAAGCGAGTTTCTTGCCTCTGCCTCCCAAGTAGCTGGGACTACAGGTGCCCACCACAACGCCCGGCCTTTTTTTGGTTGCAGCCATCATTGTTGTTTGGCGGGCCCAGGCTGGATTCGAACCCGCCAGCTCAGGTGTACGTGGCTGGCGCCTTAGCCCATTGAGCCACAGGCGCCGAGCCAGAGTCATCATTTTTTGACTAATTAAATTTATCATCCTTATGTTCTAGATTTAATGAACACCTAACATTATGCCTTGCCTATAGTAGGCACTCAAAAAATATGTTCAGTAAATCAAAGTATCTGATAGTGTGCTCTTAACTGTATCTTTGAAAAATTTCCTTCCTTAGTTACTTCCCTTTACCCCAAATGAATTGACTTTTTGCTATTTTTCTTCCTGGCTTTATAAACATTAATATTCTGCTTTAAACATATTGTTTTGGTATTTTCTCTTACTCAGAATCCCTTTTTAAGGTTCAATGCCCCAAGTCTTATCTTGAGACAGATATACTTGCTATTTTGTGCTCTAAACCTTTATTGTTTTTCTTAGAAAAATCTTTCCTTCTCTTTTGTTTTATAGTGAAAAACATTTTAAGACTGATTTTGTGTTTTATAGTATTTTGATTGCAGTTTTTCTTGGCCTGAGGAACTATTTAGTTGTTACTATGTAATCGATAAACATAATGTTATGTATTCTGTATTTTTAGTCTATTGAAGACAATGAAGTATATTTGCCTAATGATGAAATTTGGACCTATGATATTGATAGTGGGTTATGGTAAGTAATTTTAAATTGCAGAATGTCCTATTGTAATATCTGTTACAAATGTTTTCATAGACCAAAGGGAGTTTGAGACCATACTTAGACCACACCGCCACACCTATGAAGTCTCCCTTTGCTTTTCTTTCATTGCTTTATTCCCGGTGGCTCAGTCTTCCCACTCCTCCCTTCCCTTTGTCCATTCTTTGTTCTTTACCATTCCTCGCAAGTTCAGTGCTGTTTCTGAAGATGTTTTCTACTAATTCCCAGTTCTGGTGACTTGTGAACATTTCATGGGTTTTTTTCCCCCCAGCAGATGGAAAACTCTTTACCCTGGATCTTTTTAGTGTTGTTTTATACAGCTACCATCACATTGTAATTATAATTGACAGTAACAATTTCATTGAAAAAAGTCCCCATGGTGGCTTGGCGCCTGTGGCTCAGCGGGCTAAGGTGCCAGCCACGTACACCTGAACTGGCGGGTTCGAATCCAGCCCAGGCCCGCCAAACAACAATGATGGCTGCAACCAAAAAAAACGGCCGGGCGTTGTGGCGGGCGCCTGTAGTCCCAGCTACTTGGGAGGCGGAGGCAAGAGACTCGCTTGAACCCAGGAATTGGAGGATGTTGTGAGCTGTGATGCCACTGCACTCTATCCAGGGTGACAGCTTGAGGCTCTGTCTCAAAAAAAAAAAAGAAGGCCCCACAGAGTTAAAAGAGAATTTTATCTGCCTTTCTGGAAAGTTAAGGCGTTCTGTGTCATTCTTGCTGCAGGAGAATGCACCTGATGGAAGGGGAGCTCCCCACCTCCATGTCGGGGAGCTGTGGTGCCTGCGTTAATGGGAAGCTGTACATTTTCGGAGGATATGATGACAAAGGATACAGCAATCGAGTAATGCTTTCTTTTGATTCAGGAGTGCAGCAGAATATAATATCTAATGCATCGTTCCATCTCACAAGTTACAAATGTTTTGAAAAGAAGATACGTGTAGAAAATCTTACATTTATAATTATAAAGTTTTAAAGATAGATTAAAAATGCAAGTCTTCCCCCTGTCTTTGTACTTCAGAACTAACTACCTGTTTAATCAATATATGTAAAGCAAGAGCAGGATGGGAAAAGGCCCATTTCAGAATGTTTCAGATATAATTTTTGCTTATCATTTTTGACATTTTCGAAACACTATGTCATCTTTATTAATTTTATAATTTTTAAATTTTACTAGGTAAAAATTTTACCTGTTTAAAAAAAGTAATAGTATTAATGTTTGCATCACAAATCCCTCTGATATAGATTTAACATTTAAATGCCCTGTCTGCTAATAGTATTCTTATCTTTTAAAAGCTTTATTTTGTTAATTTGCGAACAAGAGATGGAACCTTCATTTGGGAAAAAATCGCCAACTTTGAAGGACCACCACCCACACCACGTGACAAACTTTCCTGCTGGGTCTATAAAGACAGGTAAAGTAGGGCGGTGCCCGTTGTTCAGTGGGTAGGGCGCTGGCCCCATATGCCAAGGGTGGCGAGTTCGAACACGGCCCCAGCCAAACTGCAACAACAACAACATTGTGGCGGGCAACTGTAGTTCCAGTTATTCAGGAGGCTGGGGCAAGAGAATCACCTAACCCCAGGACTTGGAGGTTGCTGTAAGCTGTGATGTGACAGCACTCTACCAAGGGCGATAAAGTGAGACTCTAAAAAAAAAAGACAGGTAAAGCAGTGCCTGCACTTAACACATTAGCTGTACTGAAGTGAAAATAATGGCCTTTGGCCAAAAGAGAAAAAACTTGAAAGGATGCTGTTTTCAAGATATGAGTTTGAGCATGCTTTTTTTTTTTTTTTTTTTTTTTTTTTAGACAGAGCCTCAAGCTGTCACCCTGGATAGAGTGCTGTGGCATCACAGCTCACAGCAACCTCCAATTCCTGGGCTCAAGCAAGTCTCCTGCCTCCTCCTCCCAACCGCCACAATGCCCAGCCATTTTTTGGTTACAGCCGTCATTGTTGTTTGGCGGGTCCAGGCTGGATTTAAACCCACCAGCTCAGGTGTACGTGGCTGGCGCCTTAGCCTGTTGAGCCACAGGCCCCGAGCTTATGAGCATGTTTTGATGCTGGTGGTCAGGGCAGTGGTTTTGTTCAGCTCATCCATGTGACACAAACACTTGTGCCACCTTAATAGCTAAACTTGGCTTGTTAGATTAAGACAGAAGATCTTTTCAACTTTCTGTGAACAAAGAGGAAACAGAACTCCCGACGCATGTCCTTTGTATTTTTTTTTTCAGATTAATATATTTTGGTGGTTATGGGTGTAGGAGACATAATGAACTCCAAGACTGTTTTGATGTTCATGATGCGTCTTGGGTAAGAGAGTAATCACTGTTTTCATTTTCCTCTAATTCAGTATAGACTTAAAGCCTTAGAAATAATGAGCCTAGTCTTTCTCATTTTAGGAGTTGCCAATTTGCCAAAAAGAAACGTATTTTCTCTCTTTTAGATTTGAATCAGGGTGGCGAAGGGTCTGGTCTAGGAGGATGAGCTTTTCTGGCTATTGTCTGAGTGACTTCTTTTCTTACATTGTAAATCACTTGTATGTGCGTACCTGCTTCTGTTGGACAATAGAGGCTTTAGCACATTTGGGACACTTTTGTTCTTGTTTTCAAATTTACATACCTCTTTTTAGATATGTCCCCTAGAATTAGTCATAAGCTCAGACTAGCCTCCACAGAAGAGTGAGTTGGTAATAATCATAATTTTCCTACTTATTCTTACTGATTAGGGAATAAATCATTTTTAATGAAAGAAGTCATGAATTACAAAAATGACATCTTTTATATTATTTTTAAAATCATTGACTCTGGCTCAGCACCTGTAGCTCAAGCGGCTAAGGCACCAGTCACATACACCAGAGCTGGTGGATTTGAATCCAGCCTGGCCCTGCCAAACAATGACAACTATAGCCGAAAAATAGCTGGGCATTGTGGCGGGCGCCTGTAGTCCCAGCTACTTGGGAGGCTGAGGCAAGAAAATCGCTTAAGCACAGGAGTTGGAGGTTGCTGTGAGCTGTGATACTATGGCACTGTACCCAGGGCAATAGCTTGAAGCTGTCTCAAACAAAAAACAAATCATTGACTCTACCACCAAGATGCATGATCTTTTCAGCTTCACCTTCTACCAGCATATTATTATATGCATTTCCTGTCTATCACAGTGTATGTGGATATTTTAAAAATAGTCCACGTGTCTACATGGTTCTTGAGTTTTAGAAATGAAATATATTTAAAGCTCTGCTACTTAAAGCATTACTGATAATTTTCAGGACTATAATTACTAATTATTTAAGTCTAATTATTTTTCCTCATCAGTGAAATCACTCATTTTTTTCCTATCCTACTACAATTAGTTTAGCAAATGAACATGGTGTCCGGAAGTTTTTGGAGCACAAATAGAGTTTTTTCACTTAATTCTAAACTAAGTAAATCATTTAGTTTGTTTGATTTGCTTGACATGTCCTGGCAAGAATAAAAGATGTATTTCTGACGTGGAATTGTGAAACTGGCACAGAAGGTAAGCTGGAATAGTGAAGAGGATTTAAACACATTGGAAGATGCTGAATACAGTGGAACTAACTAACTGCTCAATCTTCATCTTGCTAACAAAGAAGCCTTGTCTCTTAGAAGATAAAGAAGAGAGCGGGCACAAGTTTGACTATAAGAACAAATTGCTTGGTGAAGTTGAAGTGATGGGAGATTTTTTAAAAAAAGGGAACCATAGCCCACTAAAGTTCGGGAGTTGTGATCATTTGCTTTAGGAAAACAGATTTCAAAATGTCAACATCATTCTGCTGCAATTTTAATAGAAATAATCCTTAGGCTCGGCACTTGTGGCTCAACGGGCTAAGGTGCCAGCCACGTACACCTGAGCTGACGGGTTCGAATCCAGCCCGGGTCCGCCAGACCACAATGATAGCTACAACCAAAAAAAAAAAAAAAAATGGCCAGGCGTTGTGGCGGGCGCCTGTGGTCCCAGCTGCTTGGGAGGCGGAGGCAGGAGACTCGCTTGAGCCCAGGAATTGGACGTTGCTGTGAGCTGTGATGCCACAGCACTCTATCCAGGGTGAGAGCTTGAGGCTCTGTCTCAAAAAAAAAAAAAGAAAAAGAAATAATCCTTTGAGAGAGTTGAAAAATTGTCAATAAGTAAAATAATTCAGTGCCAGGAGTACTATGAGAAGAGAAGTTGCAGGTGGTGCTGCCGTTGATCTGGGGACCACACTTTGTAAGGTGCTGATGGCTGGTGACTGCATTAGCTTTATGGCTATGGTAACACTTAATTCTTAATTTGCAAAGGTGTCTATTATTTTACCAGTAAGTATGTGACAAAACTGTTAACAATGATGTAAAAATTATAAAATATTTTGTATATTTAAAACATATTTCTGCTTTAGGAAGAACAGATATTCTGGGGATGGCATAATGATGTCCATGTATTTGACACAAAGACACATACTTGGTTTCAACCAGAAATTAAAGTAAGTGTTGTAAAACATTACATTTATACAATTTATTGATACTTTAAAAAAAATTTTTTTAACTAAGTTATTTGGATTTTTGTAATTAGGGTTTATAAACACAAAGTCGTTCTCTTGAGCAATGTCACCAATACCATTAAAAGTAAATCAGATCCAGGTGCAGTGGCACACACGCGTGGTCTCAGCTACTTAGGAGGCCGAGGCAGGAAGCTCTCTTGAGCCGGGGAGTTCTGGGCTGTAGTGTACTAATTGGAGCCTGTGAATAACCACTGCCTGAGCACCATAGCAAGACCCCATCTCTAAAAAGTTAAAACATTTTTTAAAAAAACATCTTTTTCTCCAGATTAGCTAAGGTTTTCTAGAAAAAAATCTTTTTTTTTTTTTTTTGCAGTTTTGGCTTGGGCCAGGTTTGAACCTGCCACCTCCAGCATTTGGGGCCAGAGCCCTACTCCTTGAGCCACAGGCGCCACCCCCAAACAAAGTCTTTTAAAGAGGTTCCATTATCATTCTTTACCCACAAGTGTCATACTCTGATTTAATAAAGTTATTTTAAAAGCCCTTCTATAATAACAAAGTCCATTTTTTAAAAGTCCTGTTTCATGGCTCAGCGCCTGTGGCTCAAGGGGCTAAGGCAACAGCCATCTACACCTGAGCTGGCAGGTTCGAATCCAGCCCGGGCCCGCCAAACAACGATGACGGCTGCAACCAAAAAATGGCTGGGTGTTGTGGCAGGCGCCTGTAGTCCCAGCTACTTGGGAGGCAGAGACAGGAGACTCGCTTGAGCCCAGTAATTGGAGGTTGCTGTGAGCTGTGATTTCACAGCACTCTATCCAGGGTGACAGCTTAAGGCTCTGTCTCTAAATAAATAAATAAATAAATGTCCTGTTTCATAAACCCTTAAATTCAGAGGTATGTGCAATTTTAGCGTGACGAAAATATGTTCTCAATACTCTTTCATTTGCTAGTGACCAAACACAAATTCAAATTGGGGGCAGTAACAAATTCCCTCACAGCTGGAAAGCATCTTGGCAAAGCTCACCAAGGCGCTGGCAAGAAGCCTGCAGGGGCCTGAGCCTCAGGAGCTGAGCAAGTCGCTCAGCAGCATCACAGCCCTCCCAGTCTGCCCCTGTCTGCCCCTGTCTGCCCTTCCCTGCTTCTCTAGTGGGCTCACGGCTTCCTGTGGGGCCGCTGGGCAGGCTGGCTCCCGCAGAAGGGGCACGGCCCTGGCTATACAAGTTCTTTCACTATACTCGGTCAACGTTTACAAGCAGTCTTAGAACAACCCTGCCTCTCTTTCAAGCTCCTTAACCCTCTACTTCCTTAGAGAATAAGGAATAAGGAGATCTGACACAACTAAAGGCATAACTTTGGCGTGTGCTCCTGCGGGGGAAGGAGCCCAGGTGGTTTATAATCAGTCAGTTCCCCGACTTTAAGCCTTCTCTGACCTTCCTCCACACTCCTTTCCTCCTCCTGCTCCAATGTCTCACCCATACACAAGGACGTTGTAGTTAGTATTTTACAATATATTCACTTTCATTTCCCTGATGATGTCTTCACATAAATTCTTACTCTGTTTACACGTTTACCTGTAAGTTTTTTTGATATGGTTGTAGCTGAAATCTGTTCTTTTAATTTTTTTAGAATTATTCTTAGATTAATTCTTTATTTCCAAATGCCTACGACACAAGGCCAGGGCGCATCCTGGAGTGATGTGTGGAGGCTGACAGCTGGGTCTGCATTCTAATCGTCAGGGAAGAGAACTGTGCAGAGTTTCATCAGGAAAGGGGGAGGGCTGGCAATGTTTCCGTACTTGGGACTTTCCCCCCCAAAAGACCAATATAGTAATAATAATGATATTTATTTTCAATATTTAAAAAAACCTAATAAACATCGCATGTTTATTCAGTAAAGCACACAGAATAATGCCAATGCCATGTCTCTGTTTTTGTTTGAATTCTCTGAACTCAGTTTCCTCAGAAACTACAGTTGACTACTAATTGTATTTGATAAACAAGAAGACAAAAACTAGGGCAGCGCCTGTGGCTCGTCAAGTAGGGCACCGGCCCCATGTACTGAAGGTGGCGGGTTCAAACCCAGCCTCGGTCAAACTGCAAAACAGAAAAATAGCGAGGCATTGTGGTGGGCGCCTGTAGTCCCAGCTACTCAGGAGGCTGAGGCAAGAGAATCGCCTAAGCCCAGGAGTTGGAGGTTGCTGTGAGCTGTGTGATGCCACGGTACTCTACCGAGGGCGATAAAGTGAAACTCTGTCTCTTAAAAAAAAAAGAAAGAAAACAAAAACTAGATATTTTATGCTATATGTGGACAAGGTAGAATAATTCTTCTAAAATTTCAGATGAGCCATGGAATAATGAAAATTTTATTTTGCTAGAAGAGCTAGGAACCAAAATTCTAAATGGCTGTCATTTATTTAAATGTTACCTAGGTAATAGCTAAGTTATTCTTTCCGTTTCATTTCATTCTTTCATTACAAGTACACATAAATACATTATGTATTTATGAAATACACATAAATAAAGGAACCTATGTGAAAACGTGTATATTACACAGATAATCTTTTTTTTGCTGTTTTTTTGGCCAGGGCTGGGTTTGAACCCGCCACTTCCAGCATTTGGGGCCAGCGCCCTACTCCTTTGAGCCACAGGCACTGCCCTCTTTTTTATTTTTGAGACCGTCTAACTATGTCACCCTCAGTAAAGTGCTGTGGCATCACACCCCACAGCAACCTCAAACTCTTGGGCTTAAGCAATTCTTTTGCCTCAGCCTCCCAAGTAGTTGGGACTATAGGCGCCCGCCACAATGCCGGCTATTCTTTGGTTGTAGTTGTCATTGTTGTTTGGCAGGCCAGGGCTGGATTCGAACCTGCCAGCCTTGATGTATGTGGCTGACGCCCTAGCTACTGAGCTACAGGCGCTGAGCCTACACAGATAATGTTATCTTATTCATCGACCCCCTTATATTCTCTCTTTTCCTACCAGCTGAAAACTTCTCTAAAGAAAAGATCTGCTGGCTCGGCATCCATAGCTCAGTGAATAGGGCACCAGCCACAAACACCAGCTGCAGGTTCAAGCCCAGCCCGGGTCTACTAAACAACAATGACAACTGCAACCAAAACAAAAAAACAGCTGGGCGTTGTGGCGGGCGGCTGTAGTCCCAGCTACTCAGGAGGCTAAGGCAAGAGAATAGCTTAAGCCTAAGAGTTTGAGGTTGCTGTGAGCTGTGATGCCCCGGAACTCTACTGAGGGTGACATGGTGAGACTCTGTCTCCAAGAAAGAAAAAAATCTGCTTTCTTTATTCAAAATATAGAGAGGTGTTATCAGTTCATGTTAAGAGCTCAGTAAGCGGTAAAGCACTGTTTGACTCAAGCCAAGAGTGAAATTCTTATTGTGAATTCGAGGCATTAAGAGTTTGGAGAACATACTTAATTTATTAGAGTTTCTGAGATCACGTTGTGCCTGCTCATTCCTAACATTAACTCTGTGTGTGTGTGTTTTAAATCAAATTTAAAAATTCACTCTCATTTTCTTTCTCTCCCTCTCTCTCCTTCTCCCCCTCTCGCACACAATGAGAGTGAATTTTTGAATTTGATTTTTAAAATCACTATATAGTATTTTGAGCAAAAATTTATACAAAATTTTGTTTTGCTAAATGGTGTCAGGTATTTAAGAAAAACATTTTTAAATGTAAAGAAAGATCAGAGAGAATAAATGTTATTCTGAAGAGCGGTGTTTGTCTGTGATTGTTACTATTTAGAATGGACTTTCACATGAGGGTTTTTAGTTAAATTATGAGACGTAGGTAATGGTAACTCACTGGGTAAGCATTCTCAGACTGAGCAGAGCTCTGTGATGAGTGCTTACGTGTTTTAAGTCTTTGCAATCTCTTCTGATCTCTGCTTGCAGGCTGGAGCTCCACCACAGCCACGAGCCGCACACACATGTGCAGTTCTTGGAAATAAGGGTTATGTCTTTGGCGGACGTGTCTTGGTTAGTGTTTTTAATGAAAATGGAATTTTTATGTGTAATACTGCCTATAAAAATTTAGCCTCTGGGCTCGGCCCCTGTGCCTCAACAGGCTAAGGCGCCAGCCATGTACACCTGAGCTAGCGGGTTCAAATCCAGCCCGGGCCCGCCAAACAACAATGACTGCTGCAACTAAAAAATAGCCGGGCATTGTGGCCGGCGCCTGTAGTCCCAGCTACTTGGGAGGCGGAGGCAAGAAACTCACTTGAGCCCAGGAATTGGAGGTTGCTGTGAGCTGTGATGCCATGGCACTCTATCCAGGGTGACAGCTTGAGGTTCTGTCTCAAAAAAAACAAAACAAAACAAAACAAAATTTAGCCTCTGATTTTTCAGAATAAGTGAACATTCATGTAGTCTACCTATTAAAATGACATTCAATAATAACTTTTATTTATCTTCTGTTTCCCAGACAGACAATACATGAATAATCATCGTTCATTATAAATGATATTTTAATGAGGAGCATTTTTCACTTCATTACAGTATCAGAAAAATTTTAATTTCTCCTAATCTAAATCTTACTAGTTTAAACCCATTTCTTCCTTTCCCCTTTCATACATTGATTTGGGAGCTCTCTATTCATTTTATTAATGCTTGATATTATTTTCTAATATTTAAACTTCTGATGTTAAGTAAACTAGAGATAATCTATTTTTAATCTGAGTTTATTTAAAAACCAAAATTTTAGCTCGTAAAAGATATAAAACAATGGCCGGGTGTTGTGACAGGTGCCTGTCATCCCTGCTATTTGGGAGGCTGAGGCAAGAGGATCTCTTGACCCCAGAAGTTTGAGGTTGCTATGAGCTATGACACCACGGCACTCTACCAAGAGTGACAAAGTGAGTCTCTGTGTAAAAAAAAAGAAAAAAAATTGTAAAACACTGACCAATTTAACATTTTTATTTTAGCAAACTAGGATGAATGATTTGCACTATCTAAACTTAGATACCTGGACTTGGTCTGGAAGGTAAGTTTGAAGTCTGTGTATATAGCGTGCATGTGTGTGTGTGTGTGTATTCATAATTCATGAGCCAAATTTTGGTCCATAAACTGAACTGGTACTTTCTTCCCTTCAGATTGTATGTCTAAGGAAAGTATCAACAAATTTAAATATAGTTTTTTCTTTAACCAAACTGTATAAAATATGAAAATAGGAACAGTTGAAAATAGATTATGTAAAATTACTGGTTTTATACTAAATATTCTTTGAGAACTGATCAGTAACTAACTGATCAGAACTGAGTGGTTGAAGATCTATGCACAGAGTATCCATAAAGCTTGTGTGCAATTTAAAATAGTTTTACAATGTAAATTACACCTGAACTTTATGGACACCCTGTATTCCAAAATATGAATGCCATTAAAAATAAAACTGTGAAAATAAAATAAAAATAAAACTATGAAAGTGCCAGAGGAAAATACAGCAGATTATTTTTAAAATCTTGTCATGGGGCTCAGCACCTGTGGCTCAAGTGGCTAAGGCACCAGCCACATACACCTGAGCTGGCGGGTTTGAATCCAGCCCGGGCCCGCCAAACAACAATGACGGCTGCAACCAAAAGATGGCCGGGGGTTGTGGTGGGCACCTGTAGTCCCAGCTACTTGGGAGGCAGAGGCAAGAGACTCGCTTGAGCCCAGAAATTGGAGGTTGCTGTCATCTGTGATGCCACAGCACTCTATCCAGGGTGACAACTTGAGGCTCTGTCTCTAAAAACAAAAATAAAAATAAAAATAAAAATAAAATCTTGTCATGGAAAAAACTTGTATAAAGATATAAACTCAAAATTCTTAAGTAAAAAGACTGATTAGATTAATAAGACCACTTAAAATTTAGATATTTCTGTGTAAAAAAAGTGAACCACAAAAAGTTAAAGGGAAAATTGTGAAGTACAAACAAAAACAAACTAGAAGGGATATTTGTAATATTTTTAACAGAGAGATCAGGGCAAAGATCTCAGAACTCAGAACATCAGTAAAAGAAAGATAAATAATCTAATAGAGAAGTGGACAAAGACCATGGATGAACGTGTCATATAAGAAATATAATAAAAAGCCAAAAGTATTTTTAAAAGATGTTCAAACTTATAGATTATTAAAGAAATTGGGAATAAAAGTAAGTTTTTACTTATCAGATAAAAATATTATAATGACCAATGTGTGTGAGGCTGTAACAATATAATAGGTGAGAGTATAAATTAGTACAATTTTTCTGGAAGGCAGTCTGACAGTGTGTTTAAAATAGAAAATGGGGGCTCGGTGCCTGTGGCTCAAGCAGCTAAGGCGCCAGCCATGTACACCTGAGCTGGCGGGTTCAAATCCAGCCCAGGCCCGCCAAACAACAAAGTTGGCTGCAACCAAAAAATGGCCGGGCGTTGTGGCGGGCGCCTATAGTCCCAGCTACTTGGGAGGCAGAGGCAGGAGACTTGCATGAGCCCAGTAATTGGAGGTTGCTGTGAGCTGTGATGCCACAGCACTCTATCCAGGGTGACAGCTTGAGGCTCTGTCTCAAAAAAAAAAATAGAACATGGAATTTCCACTTTGATTCAGAAATTCTCTGAAGACAATAATTGGACAAGTGTATATTTATTGCAACATCATCATCATCATTATTATTATTATTGTTATTTTGAAACAGAATCTCACTATGTCGCCTTTGGTAGAATGCCGTGGCGTCACAGCTCACAGCAACCTCAAACTCTTGGGCTTAAGAGATTCCCCTGCCTCAACCTCCCAAGTAGCTGGGACTACAGTGCCTGAAACAACGCCGGGCTATTTTTTTATTGTTGTTATGGTAGTTGTTATTGTTTGGCAGGCCCAGGACGTATTTGAACCGGCCAGCCCCAGTGTATGTGGCCAGCCCCCTACCCACTGAACTATGGGAGACCTCATTTACATATTTTTAACAAATACTTATGCCTTAAAGTTTGAAAAGACATATACCAAATTACCACTATTTCTTTTCTTTTTTCTTTTTGTAGAGACAGAGTCTCACTTTATCGCCTTCGCCCTCAGTAGAGTGCCGTGGCATCACACAGCTCACAGCAAACTCCAATTCCTGGGCTTAGGTGATTCTCTTGCTTCAGCCTCCCAAGTAGCTGGGACTACAGGCACTCACTACAACGCCCGGCTATTTTTCTGTTCCAGTTTGGCTGGGGCTGGGTTTGAACCCACCACCCTCAGTATATGGAGCCGGCACCCTACCCACTGAGCCACAGGTGCTGCCCCGAAATCACCACTATTTCTTATTACTGGGGCACAAAATTACAGAAGAGCTGTCCTTTTAAAAACAATATTTTTGAAGTTACTGAATGTTTTGTAACCAAAGTGTTTCTTATGCTCAACAAAAACCATAAAGATATTTACATTTTGGGAAAAATAAATTAGGTCTTGCAAAAATGGCCATGTCACTCTGGATCCTTCTAGACTGCTGAAGAGTGGCTTCCTCTACCTTCCAAATTGAACCTCTTCACATCTAACATGTGGTTATGTTTTTATTTTTTAAGAATAGATAGTATTTGTTTAAAGTCGTTAGAGGTTTATTATGGGTCTGACATGGCTTGCACAATTTTATTGCAAACTTAGAATAGCTAGTGTTTTCGGGGAAGATGATGCTTTGGAAAATTCTGTAACAAGTAGACCAAAGTAAACAACACGATAACCAAACCCAAAACATCTCTGGGGAAATTAGCCAAAAACACAGAATCAACCATGAAACAACACTAAAAGGTTCTAGACATAAAAATAAATTGTGTTGAAAAACCAAGGAAGGATGTTGATTAGCCAATAAGAATGATGCCAAGAATGTGTTGTGAATTAACTGAGAAATGACTTTTATTCTCACTCCATGGTCAGATGGAGTGGACATTAAATGGAAAGAAATTGTTTACATTCATCCAAAAACTTAAAAATGTTTTTAAATATTCATGTAGGTAGAAGTAGTAAAATCAACCTTTGTGTTTTGTCTTGTTTTGTTTTTGAGTAGTGAAGGCAAGTTTTTCTTTAAGACTGTTAAACTATTTAACTAACACAGTACCTAGATTTTCATTTTTTCTTCCCCTTTGCCACAGGATTCCTATTAATGGAGAAAGTCCGAAGCACCGGTCATGGCATACTTTAACCCCAATAGCTGATGATAAGCTTTTCCTATTTGGTGGACTAAGTGCAGATAATATCCCCTTAAGTAAGTAGATTAAAATTTACCCTACAATTATCATCTCATTCTTTATTCCTAATTGTATTTCATCCTTATGGTGAAGTAAATCTTCCTGTTTTACTGGTCTACCTTAATCCCCAGCTGTGTCTGGGTTAAGAATTAGGAGACTTCTTTGCTTTTGTCCCCTTGGCTCTACATATTCTCCTGTTGGGGAGAGGAAAGGCGATCAACCCTGGGCAAAATAAAGCCCCTTTCCACTCCTATGTTCTGTGATTTTCAGTCTGACTTTTGATCCAAGATGCTTAGACTATAGGCTGAGATAGTGATCGCAACAGCAGACTTTACTTGAAGGCTCTGGAAATACAAGGTGGGAAGGCAAGTCGCTTCTCTTTTTGCTCCAGCACTATAATAAAGAACAGCTCTTGGCTAGATTTTTTTCAGACTCCTATCACTGCTGGTCTCGATGGTGATGGGTTTTAGAATGCAGTTTTTCTTTAAGCAGTAAAATCATGGTGTCAGGTTAGATAAATGAAGAACATCCCCTTCTTAGTTTGGCATGTTAAATGTTTTATGTTTTTTAACTCATAAATTTATTGTGAGTAGACATGTTTTCATTAAAAACCCTTAGATACCGGTTTGGCACCTGTGGCTCAACGGGCTAAGGCGCCAGCCGCATACACCTGAGCTGGCGGGTTTGAATCCAGCCTGGGCCCACCAAGCAACAAAGACGGCTGCAACCAAAAAAAATGGCCGGGCGTTGTGGTGGACGCCTGTAGTCCCAGCTACTTGGGAGGTGGAGGCAAGAGACTCGCTTGAGCCCAGGAATTGGAGGTTGCTGTGAGCTGTGATGCCACAGCACTCTATCCAGGGTGACAGCTTGAG
>CAUYRH010137861.1:0-15452 GCA_963574655.1 Perodicticus potto
GTCTTAGTCATCACAATAAGGCAAGAGAAGGCGGTCAAGGGTATACAAGTAGGGTCAGAGGAGATAAAACTTTCACTCTTCACAGATGATATGATTTCATACCTGGAAAACCCCAGGGACTCAACCACAAAACTCTTAGAAATGATCAAGGAATACAGTAGTGTCTCAAGATACAAAATCAATACTCACAAATCACTAGCTTTCATATATACCAATAATAGTCAAGCTGAAAGTACAGTCAAGGACTCTATTCCCTTTACAGTTGTGCCAAAGAAGATGAAATATTTGGGAATTTACCTAACAAAGGACGTGAAGAGCTCTATAAAGAGAATTAAGAAATTCTGAGAAAATAAATAGCTGAAGATGTTAACGAATGGAAAAATATACCATGCACATGGCTGGGAAGAATCAACATTGTTAAAATGTCCATATTACCCAAGGCAATTTACAAATTTAATGCAATCCCTATCAAAGCACCACTGTTACATTTTAAAGATCTGGAAAAAATAGTACTTCATTTTATATGGAACCAGAAAAAACCTTGACTAGCCAAGAATTACTCATAAATAAAAACAAATCAGGAGGAATCATGCCACCAAACTTCAAACTATACTATAAATCTATAGTGATCAAAACATCATGGTATTGATACAAAAATAGAGAGGTAGATGTATGGAACAGAATTGAGAACCAAGGGATGAACCCAGACACTTATCATCGTTTGATCTTTGATAAGCCCATGAAAAATATAAATTGGGGGAAATAATCCCTATTTAACAAATGGTGCTGGGAGAAGTGGCTGGTAACCTGTAGAAGACTGAAACTGGACCCACTCCTTTCACCATTAACAAAAATTGACTCTCACTGGATAAACAATTTAAACTTAAGACATGAAACTATAAAGATTCTTGGAGAGAGTGCAGGAGAAACACTTGAAGAAATTGGCCTGGGAGAATACTTTATGAGGAGGACCCCCCAGGCAATTGAAACAACACCAAAAATACATTACTGGGATCTGATCAAACTAAAAAGCTTCTTCACAGCCAAGAACACAGTAAGTAAAGCAAGCAAACAGCCCTCAGAATGGGAGAGGATATTTGCAGGTTATGCTTCTAACAAAGGTTTGATAAGCAGAATCCACAGAGAGCTCAAACTTATTAATAAGAAAAGAACAAGTAATCCCATTTCATTGTGGGCAAGGGACTTGAAAAGAAGCTTCTCTGAAGAAGATAGGTGCATGGCCTACAGACACATGAAAAAATGCTCATCATTTTTAAGCAACAGAGAAATGCAAATCAAAACCACTTTGAGATATTATCTAACTCCAGTAAGAGTGGCCCACATAACAAAATCCTGAACTACAGATGTTGGTGTGGATGTGGAGAAAAGGGAACACTTCTGCACTCCTGGTGGGAGTGCAAGCTAATACGTCCCTTTTGGAAAGAAGTATGGAGAATATTTGGGGATCTAAAAATAGACCTGCCATTTGATCCTGCAATTACTATGTGTATATCCAAAAGACCAAAAATCACTTTATAACAAAGATTTTTGCACCAGATTCTTCATTGCAGCTCAATTCATAGCCAAGTCATGGAAGAAGCCCAAGTGCCCATCGACCTATGAATGGATTAATAAATTGTGGTATATGTATACCATGGAATATTATGCAGCCTTAAAAAAGATGGAGATTTTTACCTCTTTTATGTTTACATGGATGGAGCTGGAACATATCCTACTAAGTAAAGTATCTCAAGAATGGAAGAAAAAATATCCAATGTACTCAGTAGTATTATGAAACCAATTTACAATCACTCACACTTTCATATGAAGAATAGATCACAACTAAGGCCCAAGATAAAGGTGGGAGGAGGGGGGATGGCAGTGGGTATGGAAGAGGAGGGGGGAGGTCTGACAGAGGGAGTGTGAATGGTGGGATTGCACCTGTGGCGCATAATGCAAGGGTACATGTCAGCTCTATTAGTACAGAGTATAAATGTCTTAACAATAATTAAGTAAACAAGATGAGGTATATATGAACCAGTGTGATGTAAGCGTTCCTAATTCTATATGAAATCAGCACATTGTAGTCCATAATGCATTAATGTATACATGATCTATGTGTTTATGATTTAATAAAAAAAATAGCAAAGAGAATTCAGTAATATATAAAAAGAATTACACAATGTGACCAAGTAAGATTTATTCCAGGAATGCAGAACTGATTAAATATTTGAAAAACCCATGTAATCCACCATATTAACAGGCTAAGGAAGAAAATTCACACAATCACATCAATCAATATGCATTTGACAAAATCAACACTCATTTAGTTCCTTAAAAAGCTAAATATGTAACTAACATATGGCTCATTCATGATAAAAACCCTCAGAAAAAATGAAATAGAGTGGATCTTCCTCAACTTCATAAAGAGCGCCTACAAAAAACGTTCTGTCTTACATCCTTATAGTGCGTACTAACCTCTTTGCCCTAGGCCAGGAAGAAGCCAGGGATGTCTGCTGTTCCCACGTCTACTCAGCATTGAACTTCTAGTCAGGGTCATCACCCATCTAACTTTTGACAAAGGTACAAAATCAATCTGGGGTAGGGTGGGAGGGGGAGATAGCCTTTTAAATAAATAGTGCTGGGACAAATGAACATCTGTAGGTGAAAAAAAATGAACCTTGCTCCAAGATTCACAATTTATATAAAAATTCACTGAAAAAGGATTATAGACTTAAGTGCAAAAGTATAAAACTTTTAGAAAAAAAATAGGAGAAATCTTTGGGATCTAGAACAAAGAAAAAAGGTTTTGCACTTAACACCAAAAGTATGATTTATAAAAAAAAATGATCAATTGCACTTTATCTAAATGAGGAGTGTTTAAGAGAAAAACCTGTTAAGGAGATGAAAAGACAAGCTATAGCCTTGGAATATATTTGCATGCAAGCCACATATCTGACAAGGGACTTGCACTTAGCATGTATAAAGAAGTCTCAAAACCCAACAGAATAAACAAAAATGAAAACAAAAACCTACCAAACAATCCTACTAGAACACCAGTGAAAGACATGAAGAGACATTTCACCAAAGAGACTCTACAGATGGCACATAAACACACAGTGAAATGTTCAACGTCATTAGCCATTAGGGAAATGCAAATTAAAACCATAATGAAACACCACCATCTATGTATAGGGATGGCATCAATAAAGCATGATGACAACACCACATGCTGGTGAGGATGTGAAGAAACTGGACCACTCATAGTTGCTGGTGGGAATGTAAAATAGTAAAGTCACTCTGGAGAAGCTTGGCAGTTTCTTTAAAACACCAAATATGTAACTACCATATGACTCGGCAGTTGCAGTCTTTGACATTTATTCCAGTGAAATGAAGATGTAGGTTCAGACAAAACCCTGCACACAGATGTTTATAGCATCTTCATTTATAACAACCTGTATGTCCTTTAATGGGTAAATGATTAAACAAACTGTGGTCCATTCATACCATGGAATACTACTCATTAATAGAAGAGAAAGAACACTTGATTCACACCAGAACCTGGATGAACCTTCAGAAAATTAAGACAATGAAAAGGCCAGTCTTGAAGGCTATATACTGTATGAGTCCACTTATTGCATTCTTGAAATGATAGATTATGGAAGTGGAGAACAGATGAAGAGTTGCCTGATTGAACTCTGACTGGTAAGGTTGGATATTTACTCCTCTGACTGGGAAGGTTGGATATATATTCTCCTTTATTTCTGGGCCCCCCTTGCAGTGATACGGGGCCATGTGCTTAGTTACTGCCAATGAGCTGTGAGAATAAGTGATGTATGTCATTTGTGGTCTGGTGCGTGTAAGAGTTCATGTGCGACTTTTCAGCTACTCTCTTTCTGCGTCAACCTTGGTGTCATATACTGATATGGTGTTGTCGTGAGAGGGACACTGCTAGGTTGCATTAATAAGTGCCTGAGAAAAAGATGCCCTGGAGCTACTCAACCCACAGTGGCCTTTTCCTATGCAAGAGATAAATTTTTATTTATTTTTTATTTTATTTCTTATAGTTTCAGGTTAATCAAGAATTAGGTTACAACATTTGCATTTGTTAGGTAAAATCCCTCTTATAATTGTGCGCAGCCGGCTTGGTGTCTGTAGCTCAGTGAGTAGGGCACCAGCCTCATACACTGAAGGTGGTGGGTTCGAGCCTGGCCCGGGCCTTCTAGACAACGACAACTGAAACTAAAATAATGGCTGGGCATTGTGGCAGGCACCTGTGGTCCCAGTTACTCAGGAGGCTGAGGCAAGAGAATCACTTGAGCCCAAGACTTTGAGGTTTCTGTGAGCTGTGACGCCACAGCACCCTACGGAGGGCGACAAGGTGAGACTCTGTCTCAAGAAAAAAAATTGTGCCCTGCCCCCAAGAGGTATGCCATATACCCTAACATTGTGCCCATTAAGTGGGAGCACACTTATCCCCTCTCCCTGCTCCCTCATACCCTGACCTCCACTTTGAATTGATTTGAACTTTTCTCTTATGTGGGTCATAGATTGTCTACTGGCTTCATATTAGACTTGAGTACATTGGATTCGTGCTTCTGATAGAGACTTTACATCTTTTGTATTGACCTGGACAGAGTTGGATAAATTTTTATTTTATGAAGACATTGAGAGGTCAAGATTTTTTTTTACCACACCACACTCTAGACCAGAACGACCAATACAGAAACTAGTCCTAGAGATAAGTACTATAGGATCAAAACCCCTAAAATATCTGCCATCTCCTTGATGTTTTTGTGAAAGGAGAAAGTGAACTGGATTGTTCATTGCTTGGGGGTGGAGGATACAGGGGAAGGAACAATGAAATCTGCTCTCAAGAAAGAATGGGAAGTTGAGCTGGGACTTTGGAAGAAGCAGCCCAACATGTTTTGAAATTAGTAAGAGTGAGAGAAGAGAATGGTAAGCTACCCAGACAGCTAATCAATACTTGATTTCATATACCCACCACTATGTTGCATTGGGAATAGAAAGTCTAAATGTGATTCTTCAGACATAGCCTCAGAACCTAAGCTTGAAGAATGATGAACATCTACTCAGACGTAAATCTGATTCCATACACGTTAAACTGAAAGAGTAGAGGGAGTTATTTAAATAAGTCAGTGTTACCACTGAGGAATCTTGTTTTAAAGTAAAGATTTTTTTTTTTTTTTTTTGAGACAGAGTCTCACTATGTCACCCTTGGTAGAGTGCTGTGGCATCACGGCTCCCAGCAAGCTCAAACTCCTGGGCTCCAGTGATTCTCTTGCCTCAGTCTCCCAGGTAGCTGGGACCACAGGCACCTGCCACAACACCTGGCCATCTTCTCCTGGCAGTTGTCATTGCCGGTTAGCTGGCCCAGTTTGGGGCCCAAACTGCCAACCTTGGTGCATGTGGCTGGTGCTGCAACCACTGTGTTATGGGCGCTGAGCCTAAAGTAAAGAATAAAAAAAAAATTATACATGTTCAATAAACAAAAAGAAATAACACATTTTAGTAACACAGAAGAGGAAAGAGTGGTACATGGGAGAGAGGCAGACATATCCTGGTGTTCAGAAGGGAAAATAACAAGCTCAAGATGGTCTAGAAAAAAAATTGATGTCAATCATTAGTAAAATTTCAAATGGATTGTTCAATAAAAGATACGAGGACTCTTACCAGATTTGAGATGATACAAAATTGAAAGGATAGTCAGTATGTTGGACGAATGAGGCAAAATTTTAAATTACTGCTAGAGAAAATCATTGACATAAAACATATTTATAAGCTAAAAATTGAAAGATACAAATATAAATCTTTCTAGAGGACCCTCTCCTCCAATAAATTAAGCACTAAATAAAAGCTGTTCAACATTTTCTCATATGAAAACTTTAAAATTTTCTCGTCTCATATTAAACAAACCCCCAAATATTTTGTTGTGAATTAACATGTATTTAAAGCACCCTTGGACAGAATCAGTAGAATTTCTGTCCATGGTAGAGAACATAATAGTCTCTTGCTACACAGACTGTGCTTATACATCCAGATGTGGGATATTGGCAAGCCGAGGGTAAATTTCGATTCCCAGCAAGGAAAAACAAGAACTTTCTAATGACTGTTACTCTCTAATAACTTAGTTGGTAAGTATTTTATTCCCCAGTGGAGGACCAATCTCCTCCGATCTTAAAGCAGTATAAACAAAGATATAAACCAAGCTACCCTACTTAAATCAACCTACTTGGCTCTGTAACCTCACTCTTTGGCTTTGCTTCTGGATGAAATGACTTGAGGGTGCAAAGTGTAATCTAAGGCCAAACTTCTCTTTGTTCTCTGGGTCCCATATTCTGCCAGTGATGCTGGTTCTGCAATTACGCTTTTTCTTTCCTGCACCATTATTTGGTTCCTTTCCTTTGGTTTTGGTTTATTCCCATCAACAAACAAACATGGTCCAATGTCAACCTTCGTAATCCACAACCTTTGTCCTCATGTTCCCCTTTACAAACAATTCTATTGCTCTACTCTCTTGAAAGGAAAACTTCTTAAGAGTTACTTATGGTCACCCTCTCTCTTATCTCGTTTTTTTTTTTTTTTTAAACACCCATGCACATTGGGTTCTTGCCAGGGTGACCATGACCTTTGCATGGAAAAATCCAATATCGTTTCTGTCCTCTTCTTACTTGACTTCTCAAGCAGCATTTAAAATTGTGCCTCCTTCCTTCCTTCCTTCTTGGTGTTGTGGTTTTAAAGCTATACTCACCCGATTTTCTGTATACTGTACTGACTTCTTGCCAGATTATTTCATTTGTTCCTCCTCCTCAGTTCATTTACTCTCTAATTGTTGAAATGCTCCCTGGCTTGGTCCTAGACTTGAACTCTCTTCTATCTTCACTCCCTCCTGGATGATCCAAGTTCAAGATAATAATAATTAATTATTAACAATATGTCTAATGATGCTCAAATTTATATCACTAGCCCTGACTTCTCCTCTAAACTCTTTTTTAGACAGCTAACCTAAATCTCAAACTTAGCATGAGTAGTTCAGACTCTCCCTTTGTGAGCCTCTTCCATCCTTGGTTGTTCCCCTTTCAGCAGGTGGTACCTTCTTCCCTCTACTTGATGAAGTCAAAGTGTGATGCTTGATTACCCCCTTCATCTCAGGCCTCATGACCAACCACTCACAAACGTTCTCAGCTTTTCCTCAAAAGACATCCTAATGAAATCTAGTTCTTTCTAATTTTTCAGCAACATGCTCATAAGTTTCCCTGACTGCCCAGTTAGCTCTCTAGCTTACTTACAACCCCCCCATCCAAACAGTCATTGGAGTGATATTCAAAAAGCCCTTGGGAGGTTTCCTACCATGTTTAGAAAGAACAATCCAGGTTTGGTGCTTGTAGCTCAAGCGGCTAAGGCACCAGCCACATACGCTGGAGCTGGTGGGTTCGAATCCAGCCCGGGCCTGCCAAACAACAATGACAACCACAACCAAAAAAAAAAAAAAAAAAAAATAGACGGGTGGTGTGGTGGGCACCTGTAGTCCCAGCTGCTTGGGAGGCTGAGGCAAGAATTGCTTAACCCCAGGAGTTGGAGGTTGCTGTGAGCTGTGATGCCACGGCACTCCACCCAGGGTGACAGCTTGAGGCTCTGTCTCAAAAAAAAATCCATCTTTCTTACCCTGAAGTAAAAGGATCCATATTAGTGGGCCAAACTGAACTCTGACTGGAGGCAGCTATTTCTGCCTTCTCTCACTGTGGGCCAGCTTCCTTGGCCATCTTTCTGAACCTTCCCCCTAACACGCCCAACACTCTCCTGGCTTAGGCTCTTGGCTCTTATTCCCTCTCCTGTGCTTTATCGGACCTGTTTCCTTCATGTTGCAGCTCAACCTTACCTCAGTGAGGTTTTTTTCTGGCCACCATCTAAAAAAATACTCTTCTCCACCATCTAAAAAAATACTCTTCAAGCTCCAGGTCACATATCTTACTTATGTTTCAATGTACAATATGACATTATAAAGATTCAGACAGTTATTGTGTTATGTTTTTTTTTTTTTTCTTTTGAGACAGGGTTTCACCTTGTTGCCCTCAGTAGAGTGCTGTGGCGTCACATTTCACAGCTACCTCAAACTCTTGGGCTTACGCTATTCTCCTGTCTCAGTCTCCCAAGTACTGGGACTACAGGTGCCCACAACAATGTCCAGCTATTTTTTTGTTGTTGTTGCAGTTGTCATTGTTGTTTAGCAGGCCCTGGCTGGGTTCGAACCCACCATACCCAGTATATGTGGCTGCACTCTAATCACTGAGTTATGGGCGCCAAGTCGTGTTATGTTGTCTTTACAACATTTTCAACATCTGAAATTTTCTTGTCGATTTATTTTCTTAAAAAATACATGTGTCCAGGGTACTTCCTCTTTACCAAAATCATTAAGGTTTCCATGCAATCAATAGGAAAAGTCCAGGCTGTTAGAACATTATCCAAGACCTCCCTGGTCTGGCCTATGTGACTTTTACTTTTCTCCTGCCTATATTTGTTTATTGCCCATGATTCCGTCCTATTACTTCATGCATTCCCGCTGGGTCCCTAGACAACTGGGACAGCTGGGTCCCGCTGGTTGCCTTTCCGTTATCTGCCATGTGACATACCCTCTTTTCAAGTTTCAGCTCAAACGCCATTTCTTTGAGACTTCCTGGATTCCCTCAGGAAGAGTCATTTGCTCTTTACCCTGTGCTCACGTAGCCTTCGGTGTGTCTCTGGTATCGCTCTGCTCTTTGTCCATCTGCCTCAATACACTGTAACTTCTGAAGAGTGGGAAATGCTTTATTCTTCTGAATACAGGAGATCCTCAGATTAATGTTGCTTCCTTATCATGTTGATGAGGAAAAAAAAGTGATTCCCAGCCGGGGCCCCTGTCTGGTGGGAACTGCCCACCACGTCTATGTGTGTTTTCTCCAGGAGCTCTGGTTTCTTCCCACATCGCCAAGCTGTGCATGTGAGCTGAATTGGCCTGTCTCTGCTGTCCCCGTCTGAGTGAGTATTGGTGTGTGAGTCTGTCCCGCTACGGAATGGTGTCCTTTCCAAGGTGGCTTCCCAGCTGCTGGGATAGGGTGAACTGAGCTGCTGGGATAGGCTCTAGCCTTCTATAACCCTAAATTGGAACATGTATGTGGGAAAATAAATGTATACAACTGAATGTCAAACATGCATCAAGTTTATAATCACATAAATGCATAACAGAAATGTCTTCAGTTTCTGTCACCCTGGGTAGAGTGCAGTGGTGTCATACTTCACAGCAATCTGAAACTCCTGGGCTCATGTGATCCTCTTATCTCAGCCTCCCAAGTAGCTGGGATTACAAGTGGCTGCCACAACACCCAGCTAATTTTTCTATTTTTGCTAGAGATGAGGTCTTGCTCTTGCTCAGGATGGTTTTGAACTCCTGTGTTCAAGCAATCCAGCCACGTCAGCCTCCCAGAGTGCTGAGATTATAGATGTGAGCCACCATGCCCAGCCAAGAAATGCAGTTTCTAAGAACCCATAATGATGTTAAACGAGGACTTACTCTGTTGTTACCATTCACTTTGATTTTTTTTTTTTTTGCATAAAATAAGTTGTGCACATGTTTTCTTTTATTCAGGTGACACATGCTTTTTTTTTTGTATTCTTTTTCTATCTGGCTCCTTTTAATCAATGTGATATTGTGAGATTAGCACGTATTGTTTTCTGTAGTTGTAGACTGTTCATTCTCATTGTAAAGTATTACATTGTTTGGATATTTCTGAATATAGTTATGGATGATGGAGATTTCAGTATTTTCCAGTTTTTGACTGATGGAGATTTCAGTATTTTCCAGTTTTTGACTTCTTATGAATAACTGTATTATACACTTTATTGTTTATATCTTTGTTTTTTTAATTTTTATTTTTTATTAAATCATAGCTGTGTACATTAGTGCAATCGTGGGGTACAGTGTGCGGGCTATAACCCAATTAGAGCACAAGAAGACGGGAAATGGGTAAGGGAGGGAAGGGAATGGGGAGGGAGGGCGGAGAGAGGGTGAATGGTGGGGTCACACTTACGGTGCACCTTAGAAGGGACAGGTGAAACCTACTAAATGCAGAACACAAATGTTTTCACACAATAAACGAGAAAATCCCATGAAGGTTATGACACATGCTTTTAATATCTTCCCTAGCCTGGTGAATCTGGTTTCAGTCCTTTGGGTAAGTTCTGGTTTGCCCAACTTTCATGTTGAATATGAGGCCCAGAAAACAGTTGGCCAATTAAGTCATAAGAGATCCATATGTCTATCTCTAGGCTTGGTTTCTGGCACACTGTAGCTGCTCATCGTACCATCATTAACACAATACTGTGGTCTGTGTAGATTGCTAACCACATTGGAGAAGAATTCCTATTTCACCTTTCTATGAATTCCTCTAAACAATTAGCAAAGCCTGGTGATGTATCACATAAATATTTCAATAATGTAAAGTAAGAGATTGTAAAATTTTTATGCCAAATTTTTTATTACGAGTGGGTAATCAACAAATGCCTATTTAGCACCTACTATGTGCTATACACTCTACTAAGCATTCTGGTGACAAAACAGATTGCATAGTCAGGCTAGGCTAAAGTGCACTGTGGTGACAAATCTCGCATTTCAAAGGCTTAACAACATCTAAGTTTATCTCTTGTTCTTGTCACAGACCATTTAGGTATGCCATGGGCAAGCCTTCCTGCACCGATTCAAGGATTGTGACTTATTCCATCTGTTGGGTCTGACATCCTCCAAGGATTCCACTGGGGCTCCTGAATCCAGCCAGTTGACAAATGAAGAGAAGTAAAGCTAAGGATCCTACAGGAGACAGAGTAGCTGATGTAATTTCTGACCTTTTTTTCCCTTTTGATACAGGGGCTGGCTCTGTTGCCCAGGCTAGAGTACAGTGACATTATCACAGCACACTGCGACCTCAAACTCCTGATCTCAAGTGATCCTCCTGCCTCAGCCTCTCAAACTGCTTGCATTACAGGCATGAGCCAGTATGCCTTACTCTGATCACATTTCATTGGCCAAAACTAGTTGAACAGTTCTAAGCTAACTGCAAAGAAAGTGTGTGGCCAAGGAGAAGAAGTAAGATTAGGTGAGGATAAATTCTAACTCATGACTTGCTGGAAACCCCAATCTATGTTAAGATGCTTCCATCTGACTTGTCTATTCAACATGACACAGTTTGGATCACTAACTAGTTTTTCTTTTCCTACTTAATATTTGCCAAAGTAATTAATGATGTGGTAAAAAAATTTCAAGAAAGATCTTACTACAGCTAAAGAAAAACATTTAAATCAGTTAGATACAGGCAATAGCCAATGCTCGGAATCCAGCCTACTATGTTGTTTGACAGAACATAAGCTAAGAATTACATTACATTAATACATGGTTGAAAAAAGTCAAAAGAATAATATTGCACGGTACATGAAAATACTACAAAATCCATAAACTTTTATTGGAATACTGCCATATCCATTCATTGATGGAGTGTTGTCTATGGCTACTTTTGCACTACAACAGGACTGATTTTTATCAACATGTAGTGAATAGTTGTGACAGAGACTGTATATTCCACAAAGCCTAAAGTATTTACTACCTGGAATTTTATAAAAAAAAGTTTGCCAATCTTTGTTTAAAAGCATTTGCATTTGAGGAGCATATGTTTTTGTGTTGATAATTCAATAACCTAAATACAAATGACTTTCATATTTACATTTTTTTATTAGGGTGGCTCTCAGAAAACAACTGGATATGAAGATGAAAAAAGAAGAAGTCACCTGATAGACAAAGGTGGGAATGGATGTGCACTTCACTTTAGGCAAACAGGATTATTTAACTGTAGATTATCAGGAGAAATTAAGGTAATAGAGCCTTTCTCCTGTGTTAAAACTTTGCTTCTATTCCCAGGTTATTCATGCAGGAACTTACAACCAGGTGTTCCTTACTGTCCAAAGTAAGATCTCTTATACATCTGACGCTCCAGCTCCTGTCTCTCAGAATTTGGAGGCACAGAAACCTAGTATTGGAGGTCATATGTCAGGGCGCCACCATTTATGGGGACGGATGACTCATTGTCAGACTCAAAAAGCGCTAGTGAACTACAACTCTCCCAATCCACAAAGTAGGTTTCTGATAAACATTTAGTAGACACATTAGTTTAATCCTACAGCATAAGCCCATAATTCAGGATTCATGAGTCTTACACTGATAATATTTAATGGATTGTTTGAAGTATTTGAATGAGAATGAAGATCAACAAAACCACACTGACTTATTTTCAAGGAAGTGCCAAATATGAGATGAAACTGGATGCAACATAACAACCCATGGGAAAGTGCAACCTGATCTATGATGAATGACACCCTTCGAACTCTACTGTGGAATGTCAACAAATGCTCACTGTGAGTGTGAATTTTTTTTTCATTCATAGTGGCCTATTTTTATGAGTTAAAATTGCCTTGTTGGAATCAACTAAACTCCATTGTTTAATTTTTAATGGAAGTAGTAAAAATAACAGCCTTTTGCTCATTTCCTATATTATTCCTTGCCTTCAATTACTACTATGAAGTCATTTCTGAATAGAACGTTTATTCAGTTTTATGGCAAGTTCGTCTTATCTAGAGAATGAAGCCAGTACCTTGGATCAGGAATCAGGAAACTTGAGTTAAATTTATATTTCTCCTGCTACATTAAGTAAATCTCTACATCTACTTTTAAATCTCACATAACCTAGAATCAATTTTTCATGACTCAGATGAGTGATAGGTTTTCCCAGTTTGTTTTTGTTTTTGAATGGGGATCTGTAATAGGTAAAAGATAGAACTGATTTTGAATTCAATAGTATGCCCTACATTTAGATCTCTTAGGACAAAAAAACATATTTGCATTTGCTAAAGTTTCTGTTGAGAAAACATATTTATAGATGGTCAGGGTTTATTTTTCACCTTTATATATAAAGTATTTTTAATTATGAAAATATCAGAAATTTTTAGGGAAAACAGTCACATTTATTACTTGTTGCCTATAATGTCCAAATTTGTCCAAATAAAATCTCACATTACTGAAGTTTGGAAACTTATTGTGTTTTTAGGGTTCTTATTTTGACCCAAGTGCTGATCCATTTTAAAGTTTATTTTACTTCCCAATTATCTACTGCTTCTCAATAACATACACACCATTCCAACTATTATTAAATTTAAACACAGGTGGATCATTCTGATTTTATCAACATGTAGTTGTATTTTGTCCCCGTATTTGTGTGATAGGAGAGTTAATGGACTTGACATATCAGTTGTGAGAAATGAATGGAAGATGACAAGTTCATGAAAGCTTATGGTTATTTAAAAGAAACAACAACAAAACAGACTAAAATTTACTTAGCACGTGACCACTAAACATCTTGAAATTGTACAAAATTCAAAGATAAAATGTGGGAAATGCTGGTAAATTGTTCAGAGTAGCTGAAATTATGCATTACAAATATTTGTGTGCGTGTGTGTGAAATAACTGACATTTTGTGAAGATCAAAATTACCACAGAAATTTGGCCAAGTCGGCATCAAGTGATTTCACACAATTATTGAACTTTTCTCTGTTGGAGATGTTCCCGGCCAAATCCTTCCTTTTTGGAAATTTCCTGGAGCTCCTTCATCTGCTGCAGAATAGCATTGAAAGTCTCTCATCTGATGACTGAAGAATACGTTAATGGTCCCTTCAGTCTTCAGCCACGCCTTTATCTGTTACCGCAGGACACGCGCTCAGCCTTTCCTCCTTCTCTCGATTTTTATATATTGTTCAAGCCGCTTTCTGGTCTGACTTCTCACCCACGTTGTTACCATCTCAAACTCTAGAGCAATGCTTTCCAATGACACCTTCACGATGATGGACATGCTCAAAATCTGTAAGGTCCACTGTGGTGGCCACCGGCTACCTGACGATTTTGAGCACTGAAAATGCTCTTGGGACTGAACATTTTATTTTTGTATTGGTTTAAATTTAAATAGTCACATGTGTCTGTATTGGATTGTATAGCTTTAAGCGATTTCAACTTAACTCCATTGTTTCAACTCAACAGTGGAGTTTAGTTGGAATTCCATGAGTGCAGGGACCACACCAGGTCTGTTTGGTTCGCGGTTGCATTGGCAACACCTGTGTCTGGCACACAGTAGCCACTCAACTGTGTTAAATGTGTGATTGAAAGCCCAAATGAATGTATGAACTTGAGGATAAAGGTAAAATTCAAATGGGGAAGGAAAAATGCACCATTTTCTTTTAGAATACAGTGATTTAATTTATTAAAAAAACAGATTGGCCCTTTCAGGTAGTATGTGTACTACTGGTTAATTGAACTGTGGGACACAAAGACGTAGTGATATTCTACTCCTAGCAGTTTACCTTCTGAGCTTTCATCTCTTAATCTAACTAAAGGCACTGTGTCAAATATGTATGAAACTGTAGGGGTGGGTGTGTTCATGAGGGTTGTATCAAACAGGTTCATCAGTGGCTGGCACACATGCACTGCCAATAAACGTAAATTCCTAAGAGATCAGTTACTGCACCTGTTGATTGCAGCTTTCTCGACATCTTCAGGTATCAAAAAGATAGCAGGGAAAGTGCCAGAGGGCCACCAAGTGTGGTTCTCATTCATTAGCTCATTTACTTCAGTATTGCTACTTTCTTCCTCTTGCTTCACTAATGTTAGCATAGCGTGGCCAAATGTGAAATAATACAATAATAAATACAAGGTGAACTCTCAGGCTGTAGGGCCCCACTTTGTTGTACGATGGAATACTCAATGCCATTGTGGTTGGGGAGGTAATTCATACTGCAGATGAGAATAAATGGATTAGTTCCTATGCAATAAAGTCAAACAATGTTTCTTGGGTTTTTTTGTTTTTCTAAATAAATGGCTCATGCTCAGACCTTTTGGCAAGGGCTCTTGTAAAATGAAAGGGTATTTAAAATTGAAGCTGACTTGCAGAAAAAATTAGAGGTGCACTGGATGAAAATAAACTCCTCTGTTTAACGTTTCTCACTGAATAACAACTCGCCCAACCAGAACAATTTGATAGATGATGATGCTAGATGATTTCTTGTGAATTTCCCAGGCCTGAATTCCATGGATGGACTGTGTCCATTCACTGATACACTCATTCACCTTGCCCCTGGCGGAAGGGCCTGTATTCATTCGTTTCCTGGCCAAGGAACCCATACACCTATATATACCCTGAGACTAAAGGCCTAAAAGAGGAGACGGAGAAAGACCGGGAGAGGAACGGAGAGAGCTTCTCTCTCCGCACTTGAATTCTCTCCCTCTACCAGGAGCTTTAGTGTTTTCTGTATTCTTTTCTGTAAATAAACTCTGTCTTACCACTGGCGGGTGCGGGGGTGGGCGGGGA